>JASANE010029711.1:0-123497 GCA_030248225.1 Trileptium ribeirensis
ATTTTACCCCATTTTAGTACCCTTCACGGAAGCAAGGTTATTTGTATCTTAACTTTCGAATTTTTTTCTCTGTTTAGTTATGTTTCATAATAAATTGATAAATACCGATGCCTCTTTTTTATTTTTCGATTAATGCTCCGGTTCTGAAGTTATGGGATTTGATGTATGACACCTTCGTCGTTCTTCGACCCAAAATTCAAAGAGTAGTTTCTGACGTCCTGTGCGGCTGAAAAGATTCGCTTAAGGTGTTTCGGGCATGGAAAACTCATTACCACCTTGGTTTCGCTCTGTGACCTATGGTTCCATGGGTACGGGGTATGACACACCATGGTTCGGGGTCAGGGGTTAAAATGAGGGTTTTACCCCATTTTAGTCCTCTTCATGGAAGCAAGGTTATTTGTATCTTAACTTTCGAATTTTTTTCTCTGTTTAGTTATGTTTCATAATAAATTGATAAATACCGATGCCTCTTTTTGTTTTTCGTTTAATGCTTCGGTTCTGGAGTTATGGGCTTTGATGTATGACACCCTTGTCGTTCTTCGACCCAAAATTCGAAAATTAGTTCTGACGTCCTGTGCGGCTGAAAAGATTCGCTTAAGGTGTTTCGGGCATGGAAAACTCATTACCACCTTGGTTTCGCTCTGTGACCTATGGTTCCATGGGTACGGGGTATGACACACCATGGTTCGGGGTCAGGGGTTAAAATGAGGGTTTTACCCGAGTTTCGTACCCTTCATGGAAGCAAGGTTATTTTTATCTTAACTTTCGAATTTTTTTCTCTGTTTAGTTATGTTTCATAATAAATTGATAAATACCGATGCCTCTTTTTTGTTTTTCGTTTAATGCTTCGGTTCTGGAGTTATGGGCTTTGATGTATGACACCCTCGTCGTTCTTAGACACAAAATTCGAAAATTAGTTCTGACGTCCTGTGCGGCTGAAAAGATTCGCTTAAGGTGTTTCGGGCATGGAAAACTCGTTAACGCCTTGGTTCCGCTCTGTGACCTATCGTTCCATGGGTACGGGGTATGACGCCCCATGATTCGGGGTCAGAGGTAAAATGAGGGTTTTGTACCCCATTTTAGTACCCTTCACGGAAGCAAGGTTATTTTTATCTTAACTTTCGAATTTTTTTCTCTGTTTAGTTATGTTTCATAAATAAATTGATAAATACCGATGCCTCTTTTTTATTTTTCGATTAATGCTCCGGTTCTGAAGTTATGGGATTTGATGTATGACACCTTCGTCGTTCTTCGACCCAAAATTCGAAAATTAGTTCTGACGTCCTGTGCGGCTGAAGAGATTCGCTTAAGGTGTTTCGGGCATGGAAAACTCATTACCACCTTGGTTTCGCTCTGTGACCTATGGTTCCATGGGTACGGGGTATGACACACCATGGTTCGGGGTCAGGGGTTAAAATGGGGGGGGTAACCCATTTTAGTACCCTTCAATATGGAAGCAAGGTTATTTGTATCTTAACTTTCGAATTTTTGGTCGAAGAACGACGATATGTATAGATATATTTTAGATATGTCTAATTTTACAGAGATGTAGCTTGAAAAAAGAACAACAATACCTAGTTAGGCACTTCCAAATCTATAAATATCTCGAATATTCGCTGTTTAGCATGAAATTCTCATATTAGGAGCTGTTTGTGTGACTTGTAAAGAAATAGACGTGGAAATAGTATATTTTGGCTACTTATTGGAAATGTGCTTTAAAAATCGTACCGGTATTTCATAAACTGAATATAATGTAAATATAATAAATACACAAATTTGAGCCGATTTTACTAAAACACAATACGCCTCGAAAACTATTCTACTATTTTACTAAAAATAAACGACTCAGTCGGCATTAAAGAACAAAAATATTCGCACGAATTACCGAGACTGTTCGTTTTCATCTGAGTGCGATTGAATATTCTTTATATGTATTGGGCCTAAAATACCAAAATTCTGGTGCCCTATTGTACAGCTGCACTTAAGTAACCAAACGCTGAGAGGAACGCCGGTCACTCACCACCCCCCTTCCCGGACCCTAATTTCAAGGCCCTCTGTTCAGCTTGAAATTGACATCTTAAGGGCTGCCTGTCATGCAATATGCGTGACAGCTTGTGTATTTTTGCCAGTTATTACAGTTATTTAGAAATCTTAACAATATTCCACCGATAGGGTTTTAGATTTTGTATTACAATTGACTAGCCCAGAACCGCAAATCTAACAATATTTTTTAATGATACTAGATGAGGTGACTATATATTCGAAGTAAGATATATCTATAATATTATTATATGTAACTGTGGTGGTAGTAATTTATAAAACGACAACTACAAATGAAAATTTTAGTGAAATTGGAAACATTGTGAGTTTGTGAAAATTTTAAAAATTCACAACTCCCTTTCCTCTTCATAAACCCCCGCCCGAGGGCAGCCCCTGGCGTACAATTTATCATGATCAAACTTTGGTGCTAATACTTGTTCGAAACTTTAACCTGATCGAAACTTCGCTGCTAATACATGTTGTAAATTTAAATGCTCACAACACTTGTGCTAATGCCTGTTTTAATATTATGTTGATTAATTCACCGTTGCTAATAGATGTTCTAAAAATAACCTGATCAAAACAGTGAGGACGATATTTATTCTAAAACAAAATGATCAAAACTTTGGTGCTAATTCTTATTCTAAACTTTAATCTGATCGAAACTTCGATGCTAATACATGTTGTAAATTTAAATGCTCACAACACTTGTGCTAATGTCTGCTCTAATATCATGTTGCTTAGTATACCTGTTCCAATATATGTTCTAAAACTAACCTGATCATAACTGTGATGACATCTAGTCTAAAATAAAATGGCCAAGACTCTGATGCTAATACTTGTTCTAAGCTTTAATATGATCGAAACTTCGCTGCTAATACATGTTCGAAATTTAAATAGTCACAACTTTGGTGCTGATGTCTGTTCTAATATCATGTTGGCTAATATACCGGTGCTAATGCATATTCTAAGACTAAACTGATCGAAACTGCGTCGATGAAAGGTGTTCTAGTGTAAAATAATCTAAACTCTGGTGCTAATATTTGCTCTAAACTTCACCTGATCGAAACTTCGCTGCAAATACATATTCTAAATTTAAATACTCACAAATCTGGAGCTAATGTCTTTTCTAATATCATGTTGGTTAGTATACCTGTTCCAATATATGTTCTAAAACTAGCCTGATGAAAACTGTGACGACGTCTAGTCAAAATAAACTGGCCAACACTCTGATGCTAATACATGTTCTACGACTAAACCGATCGAAACTGCGTCGATGATAGGTGTTCTAGAATAAAATGAACACAGCTCTGGTGCTAATACTTGTACTAAATTTAGTCTAACCGGAATATAATTGCTAATACATGTTGTAATATTAACAAATCAAAACACTGTTGCTAATATCAGTTCTCGTATTAAACAGGTATATTTGTCCACTTGGAAACACAAGTTTATGTGTTAGTTTATATGTCTATATCACAAGTTTATGTCTTTTCTTTATACAATTTGATATATTTGTTTGAGTAAACTTCAAAATGAAAATTTTGGAATTAAACTTTAAGCCGACGGGTCGTCAAATTTAATTAGTTAAAAAATTTTTGAGCAAATAATAACGAATGTCGTTCTGTATTCCGCGTCTTCCTTCTGCTCAGGTAAAATGACTAGACGTGAACGCTAAGATATATGCTATTTTCAAACGCTAAAAGGCTACGAAAAGAAAAAACCATTTAATTATAAACATCGGAATTTAAGTTATTGTATCTGAACTCAATTCAACATCCAAAGTTAAAATGTCTTTGTATAAAAACAGTCACTATGGCAGAAGCAAAATATGTTATACTAATAAATATTAATATTATACTATTCCGTGGATACACAGAAAATAAATCCAAAGCGCAGCTTCTATAACAAAAATTAAACAAGAATCACTCTTGACGCTGTTCACCAAACCTAAAATTTCATACTGAATGAAAAGCGATGGAATGCTAGCAATATATATTGCCTGTCAAAAACTATGTAAATGTGGTTGAATTAAAAAAATTTATATAATCGCCAAATAATATAAACGTTATACTTCGAATAATGAAATTCGTATCAATACAGCGGATTAAAATATGTATTCCTTTTATTTACGTTGTTACTTGTTCGTTTTGAAATATAAAACATTGAAGAATGCCAAATATGTAAATTTACTTATAGGTTTCGTCATGCAATGCCAGCAAATATTTTAATAATCACTACAATATAATATGTAAGTTTGGGTGTATGTAAATTCTTGTTACAATAATCATTCCACGTGGAACACGTGAAATGTTTGCGTTGATCTGCGCTGCATAACATGTTATCAACAATAATAACTCCTGTCATCACTTTTCAGTCAAATTTACGATTTGACGTAAGTCGAACATGAACATAGGGGCGTAGATCTATCTCAAATAGTGGTTGGGGGACACCATTACCTAAGATTTATTTGATCACATTAGATTGGGGAACACTAAAAATGTGGGTGTCGTCAGGATGTCATATATAGACTTGAAAGCTGAGGAGGTCAGTCACGGTATCTAAAATGTGGTTTGGTTTGCAATCTCTGTTCTCTCATTGGCGGCCATGTTTGAATACCACGTATATATTCTTATTGATGCACAAAATTCTTTTGCGCTAAAATTTGTAAACACAACATTGAACGCACAAAAATATTATTATTGTTCTGGTTCAACGATTTGTGTATAACAACGTTATTTATTTACAATAGACATTCCAAAATTCTGTCAAGGCGAATCGATAATGAAATGTAGGTTCAATAAAATACATTGTATTCGATAAAAGGTACAATTTACAGAAGTTGAAAAAATACATTGAGCACAAACGTGTTTTTTAATAATTCTATGTATTTCCACCCACCAAACTTTAATAATATGCAGTAGATTAAACACGCTTTTGCTGCGATCACGAATCAAATACCGTAGTTGCTTGATATTCGTTTTATTTTAGCTAAACACGTCAGCGTTTTCATTGTAAGGGAACAAATGGTGCAATAATACAGACAAACCAAGCTCAAACAATGAATGCATGAAGTCGTTGTGGCAGTTTGTCATTATATAAAAATGATTAGAGCTATAGCTAGAATAGAAAACTGCGCAGTTAAGTGTGTGCGGATGTATTAAGAGAACAGGACCAACGGTACCAACGGCTTATAACAATACAGGGTGACTCAGATCGAATAATTATACGTTAAATTCATTCGATGCTATTTGAAAAACTGTATATCATCCGTACCGAAGCAGTGGTTCTGGAAAGACACACCCCCATCTCCGCCCTCTCGAAGCCCTCGTCTACCCCCTGAGGTTACACCCTATTATCTTGAGGCTCCACAGCCCGCTCCAGCGTGCCGAAGATGTTGGGCGGGGGGGCGGAGCTGGGAAAATTGGACAAAATGAGGGTGCGACGGGGGGAGGAAGTTGTAAACTTTTCGTTACCACGACCCCGCCCCCCCTGCCCCGATAACCTCCCCCAGAGCCCTAGGGCCTGTACCCTCCCCCACGAGACGATCCCCTCCGACTCCGGCTGCCGCCCTCATGCGACCCCGGAGCGTCAGGATGCATACTGTAATTATATTTAGAGACTGTACGTATACAATGCATAGATTGGATGTAAAAAGGTCAGCAGCTTTATGTTCTAGCTACGGGGGAGACTAGGCAAAAATGGCTCAAGATTTTGAGTATAAAATTACAGGCTAGTAAATCAAAATTTAATCAAATTATGGATAAAGATTCAAAGCAAATCCGCCTGTGGAATCGTTCTAAGCTACCATGTGTATATTTTTCAAGTTGGGACCGTATTTATGGCAGGGCTTGTTCACATAAAAGTCTAGATAATCTTATAGAACTCAGATTTTGTTCGTTTCGGCAGTTCTTGAAGCTCTTGGAGCTATTATAATGTTATTGTTCTAAAACATCCAAAGAAAATAGAGGCGGAATTACGTCGCATTATCTAACTAAAGCCATTCGATAGCACTTTTGGGAGTGATCCATTGATTTGGATAAATTTGTGTCAAAAGAAAGTTTGCGCTGGTTTTGTAGCTCAATCATGTTTGAAAACGCGACTACGATTTCGTATATACATACACTCAGAAGTAAATCTTAATACAAAGAACGGGTTTTATTGACTGTTCTGTAGGAAAAAGAATGCAGTATAACAGGAACGACGTTTTGTAAGCAAATTCTGGCAGTGACTCAGGAAACATCAGATAAAAGTATCAGTTATTCTCTGGCTAGGTATGTGTAATTTACAATGAGCAAATTTACATATCAAAGTATTACGCCGATTCCACCAAGCTAATGTCGTTTACAATTTACACAATCCAAAATTTAATTCCCTTTTTATAGGTATCACCCGCAAAAATATACGCGCACGCCCTACCAATCCAAACAACCCTGCAATAATCCAGCATACACGATATTTGTTATAAAAAACGATATTGACATTAACATAATTTTCACTCTCCTAAATACGTTTGACGAAACCACTGTGTATTTGTATCATATGCTAGAATGGCTGTAAGATGTGAGTACTGATTAGGAAAAAAATTAACGTTAGAATCGACTCTAAAACTATATTTTAGTCGAAATTAAATCTAATAGATTTAAATCAACATTTGTAGACTTAATTCCACCATGATTAGTTTTAATGATAAAGAATCAGATTTGATTCAGCTCGTTTTGGGGCCAATATTTATGTGAACAGAATCAAATGTAGTTTATGTAAATGTAATTCTGCTAGCAAATAGGTTGAATAAATTTTGGAGGAAAACAGGACCAATTCTAATCCCCCCATTTAGTTCCAGTTAAACTGTTTCCACATTGAAAAATATCGGAGTTGAATTGATTCTAAAAACTGGAATCAAATTTAGTAATTTTCTTCGTATTGGTGCACACATCTTATAGTAGTTGCTGCATTAACGAAAGAAAAAACTGGCTGCCGCCCAAGTGTTAATGTTTCCAGTAAATATTAGTCCAGGAGCCGGACCTTTGATATTTTTGGTACGTTCTAAAGGGTACCTTGGAGAGCTAAACCGGCTGAACAACCGTGCCAGATACATCGACAATCTAAGACTTCATTGGTTGCGCTAGATATTCGTTTAATGAAACCTATACACTAGACAAGGTTTGCCCAGTGCCTTATGAAATCTTCAAAGTCAATGAGGAATACATACGCTAATCCCATTTGTTTTATGATTTATAAGCAAACTAAATGGTTAAAACTAACTAATGTAGACAGCATAGAATTATAAGCAATACTATTTACGACAAAATTTGCACTGCGCAATTCGTTCTTGCGCAGATGGTGCAAAAAAGTAAACAAATAAACAGATCTGTCGGATGTGTACATAAATGACGTATTAAAAAGAGATACTGAGTAAACTCGATAAGAAACTGATGGCGGTAGACGACATCCGGTATTAATATAAAAATATAAAATAGAAATTGTAACTAATTATATTTACAGTAGATTTTATTTGTTTAACCATAGATATATGTATTTGCTTGTAAATAATAATATATATCTTCAAAATTTAGCTTACATTTTACTTAATGGTGTGTCTACGCAGCACCAGTTTTGTTTAATATAGCCACCTACAGACTATAAAACGAGAAGACGGAGTGACCAATATATACCCATGAGCTAACGACGCGGAATCAAATTTAGAGTGTAAATTGACATCTATAAGTGTGCCAATTGAATAAGTTGATAAAAGAAGGAACGGAAACAACCTGGATCACAGGGAAGGGAAGATTTCAGAACGTTCAAAGGACACATTCAGCTTTACAGGATTGTGTGCATTGGTCACACAATTGTGGTGATAGTCGATCGTTTTACATTAGAATAATATCTGACCGTTTTACCAAAATGAAGAAAATTTGGGGAGCATCAGGAAAATTTTCTATCACCCCTTAGACTACCCCACCACGGCCGCGTTTGCAAATCGAATATCGAATTGAACTACATACTGCTGTTACAGATCGACATAACATTCTATCATGTGTAGCCCAAGGTAGCGTTTTCGGACCCACGTTGTTTTATTTATATAATCTTGCTGTATGTATGTTAAATATTAAATGTAAAATTTTGGCAGATGACGTAAAATTGCACATTAATTTTTTACACACTAATCAGGTAGTGCAGCTAAAGTTCTGCAAAACACACTTATGTCTTTAGAAGACTGGACAAATAAATGGCAGCTGTCCATCGAAACAATCAAATGCAGTGTTTTACTCTGGGAAAAATGATCCAAGGCATTCTATCTATTTGAACGGAAACATAATCTCAGTGGTATCTCAGTGAAGGGATTTGAGAATAACAATTTATAATGATCCTAAGATCGAGACCCATTGCACTACCATTAGTACTAAAGCTCAGCGCGTTGTAAGTATGCTGTTTCGATGTTATATTAACTGTAAGATTGATGTATTTATATGTAACAGATCCATACGGATCGTTACGAGGTGGTTTAATCTGATCACAGCCGAATGGCAAGCTTTTATTGAAAACTCATAATCCTGACCACACTCCAATGGCGAACATTTACGAAAATCCTGACCATAGTGTAATGGACAACATTTTAGCGAACACCAAAAAATCCTGTCCACAGAGTAATGGACAACATTTTTAGCCAATACCAAAAATCTTGTCCACAGTGTAATGGCTAACATTTTGGCAACTATCCCAATAATCCTGGCCATAGCGTAACGGACAACATTTCCGAGTTTAGTCGCAACTGTCTCCCGATTTCGAATACCTCACGGAAATGACCCAACTGGGTATGAGACCCGCCTCAGCCCCGCAACATGTACATAAAGGAGGTCAGCACCAATATATATACACTCTGCGCGTAAGCCAATATGTAAGTCGATTTTCTTCGTATATAGGAACTGACAATAAAGCCATGTTGTCACCATAGTTATAAACCATACCATATATCTTTGTCATGTTTCGCTCCGCACCGCCGGCAGTTCTTGACGACCAAAAGGGTATCATTGTTAATATTTGAGGAATGGGTAATTATAGAAGCATTGCAACCGTAAATATGCGTACGTATATACTTATATATAGTTACCGATTGATTTTAGGACCATAAAGGTTTCTCTGCTACACTTGAATCGCGTATATATGTACAAATATATAGACACATATGTAATGTTGACACCATTGTTCCATGATAACCATATTGTGTTGGCCATAAAGGCACTTGTTACGTATTCTACTCGGATACTCATGACCGTATCATATGCGTATATACCATTGCAATTACCATCGTTAATCATACATATTTTCAGGTATACGCACATGGACTGGAAGTCGATTCGAGTGTACTTATATATACATATAGGGATGTTATCGTTGTATCCTGTTCATACCGTAATTTTGTGTTGTCAAGGCCATAAAGGCGCCTATATTCGTCTTGATTTTGTACCGTTTATGATCGTTCTATCTGTGCTGTATGTCGTGATGGTAGAGGCCATAAAAGCGCCGACATCTACCATGATTTTGTGCCATTCTTACTGTTAATTATGAAACGTTACACCATTGATTATGTACATCTAATTGTCGTGCATTAACCGTCTTGATCTATTGGTCATAAAAGCGCCACGTTCCATTGACATTTATATAGTAATGGTACCCGTTATTGTATCTTATAATGTAATTGTGCTGTTTTGCTGGCCATAAAAGCGCCACTTTTTATCGTTGTTCGTATGATAATTGCATTTGTCATTGTACCTTGTATCGTACCAATTCGGAGGCACCAGAAATCGGGAATCATTTGTCTTGCTTAGGAGGATTTTTCTAGGGATCTTTGTGTTTGAAAAGTAGTGTTTTTGTAAGTTGAAATCGCGAGTATGGCGAGCTGTTGCCATGCTCGATTTGTAGAAATTTTAGGACGATACGACTCTTCCCCCTGAACCCCCTATATACGTAGGAATAGCCCTACCCCGCGTGGTAGGACTGCGAAACTTGTTGCAAACTGTTGTAGGAAAAATTGGCCGTGACGGATACCCGTCACGACCGTCCTCACGAATGAGGACCACAAAAATATGGCTGTTCGAACAGCAATTGAGAAAATTTCCTGAACAGTATAACAGAAAACCTAAAATGTTAAACTTCCCAGTGTTCAATAGTTATCGTCACATTGGTAAGTTGTGTTGCTTTATGAAATATTATTTACCAGCGTTCATTCTCGCTGGTCGAGATAAGAGGTAAAATTTAGAAAATTTGGTGTCTAGAGTATCGGCTCCGGTCCATATCTCCGGAACCATTGGGAATTCGAAAAGTTCTTACTTAACATTTCTTATAGAAAATTTTACGGTCTTTCTAATGAGGCCGGTTTCGTGGAGATCCGACCCGTATCAACGGACTTATGAGTAAATATGTAGATACGTAAGCGGGTAAAACACAAATAATTAAATAACTTAACGAATATTGGACCTAAAATAGTATATAATACACCGTTGTGATCCCCATACCCGAGGCTTTCATTTAAGCCCGGACTGGCCCCGCTGTGCCCACTTTTAGGTACCCCCTCATATGTAGATTTCAGGAGTATCGCCCCGACAGGCGTGTCACCCCTCATTGTATTCCCTTTGTCAAGACTAACCCAAATATATATGTAACACCCCAGAAAAATACACCCCGAACCCAGGGGAACCGTTTAAAACACCCTACCCGGGGAAAAATTTGACATGGACCCTCCCCCGATAGTCTATTTCCCCCTATAGACCGAATACGGTCCTGTTACATATTAAAATGCTCAGACGGACGTACTGAGTCCGAAACCAAGCCTTATTTGGCACTCCGGCCATCACCCCGGTACCCCACCCTCTTTTTACCCCTTTGCCCTCGCCTTTCTTTCCTTTGTTTACTTAAGCCGCGTCTTCTATTCTAACCCCAATCCCAAGTATGTGAAGTTTACGTACGTTTCTATAAAATTAATATGTGCTTAATATTAGTTATACACAGTTAATATTAAAGTGTTAGAGACTTTTCGTATCAGTTTTATATAGAATTAATATGTAGGCATACGTCGACCGGTCACAAATTATGATGAACAGCTCGTGGCTTAATATTAATAGTGCCACACTCGCTTAAACAAACATTAGCTTGCTATAAAGGTGGAATGAAATTGAAGAATGATAGAAACTTTATAGGCAGGGTGGTAGTAAGTTGCTGAGTCCGACCACCGAAGACTACGTCCTAAAGTAAATAAGCCCGCGATCGTAATATTAAGTTGATATAAAGTTGATGATAGAAGTATCGAGTCAGCTTCTTATCTGTCGATAGGAAGTTTATATAAAATAGGAGTATCATATTGGTTTTATACTGCTTGAATAAAAGATTCAGAACGCTAAGACAAACAAGCCGGAATGTTTGGAAGTTAGTAATTTGCTTAGACGTTTCGTGTATAGCTTCTTCTCGAGCAAATACTAGGGCTATACCCAAAGACTGGAATTTAGCTTGTATTATTCCCTTACATAAGAAGGGTAATCGACAAAACTGTGATAATTATAGGCCTTTCAGCTTGACTTCCAGTGTATCGAAAGTACTCGAAAAAATTGTACAAACAAAGTTACAAGAATACGCTTTTAACAATAATTTGCTTAACTTATCACAATTTGGTTTCTTACCTGGTAGAACTACTACCTTAGAACTATTAAGTTTTTTAAAATTTGTTGTGAACTCTATCGATAATGATAACTTTGTTGACTGTATTTATCTTGACTTATCGAAAGCCTTCGATAAAGTTCAACATAACGGTCTTTTGTATAAGCTGCAAGCTTACGGAGTTGGGGTAATGTTCTGGCTCATATTCAAAACTTTCTTTTCAATCGTAAACAGTATGTAGTTGTTGATGGCGTTTCCTCTGCTATTGCAAATGTTGAAAGTGGCGTCCCCCAAGGGACTGTTCTTGCTCCTACGCTATTTTTGTTTTTCATTGACGATCTTGATTCTTATATCAACTGTTATGTTGGCAAATTTGCTGACGACACTAGGATTGCTTCAAAAATACGCCGTGGTATGTACGACGCTGATACTATTGCGTTTCAAAATGATATTCATAATACTTCACGTTTGGCAGCGGAAAATTTTTTAACATTTAATGCATCTAAATGTCAAGCTATATATTTTGGGTATAACAATCCATCGCATACGTATAATTTGAACAATAACACTATTGAAACGGTTTCAGTCGTTAATGATTTAGGTGTGTATGTTTCCGATAATTTGAAGCCTTCGGCTCATGTCATACAAGTTGTAACTGCTGCATTTCGCATTTTACGTACAATTATCCGTAGCTTCAAACCACTGACTAAAGCTATTTTTCTACCTTTGTATAAGTCACTTGTCAGATCAAGGCTGGAATATTGTACAGAGGTGTGGAGCCCATGGACTTTGCGCGATATTATGTTGATAGAAAGAGTCCAACGGTACGCAACAAAACAGGTCTTGGGGCTTCGAAATGTTGAGTACCACTCTCGTCTTAGGATCCATGGCCCTCAGCTTTTATCCACGCGTCGGAAACGTCAAGATATGATACTTTTATACAAACTTTTTAACGGTTATTTCAACTTTGATGTTTACGACTTGGTTCATCCTGCGTTTGTTGTTGGTACGCGAGGACATGCCCTAAAATTGCGTCATCCTCAAATTCCTCGCCTAAATGTGGCCCGCAACTTTTTCGACCATAGAGTCGTAGCTATGTGGAACAGTTTACCCCGCCAAGTGGTTACCGCCCCCTCCCTCGCTGTGTTCAAACGTCGGCTCCACACCTTAGAACTGTTTTGTGATGTCTAAACGCGTTCTGCCTTCTGCTGTTTACGATTACAGGAATTGCTATTACGAAGACAGCCGGTGTCGGTCACCGGCTTTATTTCTGTCGACAGTGTATACAATGGAAACCAGAAATTTAGTAACATGCAATATGATGGCTGTCGACAGATCAAGAAGTATCAAGAAGTAAATGTGGTTTAACACTTGTATAACATAAAGTTTATCAGAAATTTCTAGAAAGTTTAAATATTCTTATAAAAGTTTTGTATTAAGCTATAGTTTTATATGAATGTAAGAGAAATAAAGTAATAAATCATGCCAAATTAAGTAAGATTTCACATTGAAATCTGTCCGAAACTTGCTGGAATTCGGACCGATAAGATTATTTACTTAAGAGATCAGAAAATGGGGTCAAATCTCCCCAAAAGTGCTGAATAATCACTCTAACGGGCCCAAATTTGAGTATAAAAGCAGAGTTGCAATAATTCTGCAGAGTTCAGTATGACTTCGGCAGCGCAGAGTTCGGTCGTTTTGCAGACCGGCTCTGGCGCTTATTATCATCAATGTCTTTTCTTTGTTAGAGCTTCTGATTAGTTTCGGTTTTCGTGATTGGTCGAGCGCGTGTTCGGATAGGCGATGGCCGTTGAAGCAACGGATCGACTTCTGTAAGTGTGGACAGGGAGGGTCGTCCTTAGAGTCCAGTGGCACTGAAGCCAGTTAGATTTACTCAGTCTGTGGAAGTAAGTAGGGTATAGGAGTCTGCATATTGCGTAGACGTAACGTCAAGTCTCTGTGGACTCCCTGTCCATACTTTGTTCTACATGATAGCCCTGTCCGCCCTAGCCCGTCCCACAGTCCCGTAGCCATAGCGAGCCACTCAAACAATTGGAATGGATGTCCGAAGTCGTACTGAATCTCCCTGGGTCGATGAGTTAGGGCACAAACAAACGCGACACTTGCGTCAAGATGCAATTTTACATGATTCCCTGAGTCGAGGTAGAAATATGTTCTCTGAGCCCACCGAGGTTAAACAAAACAATTCTGGTTGAAAATTTTATAGGAGGACTCCGAATTGTCCATGGTCACGCAAGCCTTGTTTGGCATTTATCAAAACATGTTTTCGAGATTTTATATGTTTTCGATTTCTTTGGAAGCAAATCCGTCCATCTGTTTTTGACGCTTTGTTAGTAGGGCTTCATCAGTGTTGTTGGACTAATTTACTTTAGGAACCCAATCAAAATTGATGATGTAAAATGATGCAGTAGTAATGTAGGCTTCATCCGCACACGGAAAAGTTGTATTAACCCACGAGCAAACGCCCCGCGAGCGAGACGGCTCACCTAGGTAGAAAATTTGATGTATCTCGAGAAGCGCCCTATGGATTTGATTAAAATTTTACCCGGATCTCGCGAACCGAGCATTTGATTCTCGCGAACCCGAGCATTTGATTCTATACGTAAAACGCTCAAATATTGCGTCGGAAACCTAAACCCGACGACCCTGAAGGGGGTCGCATCCACCAAAATACGAAAATCGTAATATCTTAAGTTTTTCTCCAGGAATTCTGCTAAAAGTTTGAAAGTCTTCGTAGTACTGTCCACTAACGAGTGTGACTTCAAAACATATCGATTTCGAGTCGGAACCCCAAACCCGCGGACCCCTATAGGCCTAACCCCACTGAAAACGTAAAATTAAAATATTTTAAGATTCTCTCCAGGAATTTTGTTGAAACTCTCGCTGTTTCTTCGTAATGTCCACTATCGGACAGTGTTCTAAAACCCACCATTATCGAGTCGGAATCACAAACCCGACGGCCCTATAGGGGTCCGCCCCTACCCAAGTTTTGAACGACAATAACTCTATATCTTTTCCAGGAATTTTAATGTTTTTCCTCGTATAAGTAGAGGTCCATTAGGCCTTCCATTTAAGCCGCTAAGCCCGGCAAAGCCGTGGCCCGTTCGAAAGTTATAAGAAATCTAAACCCGAGCCGCGCAACTGCCGCTCAGACTCAGTTCAAATTTCACAAATTATACTATTTTCGTAAGTCGGTTTCGGTCTTGCTTTTACATGTATTTTGGTTAAGAAAGGGAAAATATTATTTTCCCCAGTGTTGATAACTTGCATTACCAGTGTCAATATTTCATATGTCAGGGTTATCGATGTCGCTGGACGCGATATCGGGTCTATCGGGTCTCGGTCCGACCGACCAATTTTTGTGAGGACCGTTGACCCGGTCCTAGAAAATCGATACATATGGTCAAGCCCAGCCGCCGTGCAAAATTTCGTAGAGAAAGGCCGGCAAATAAGCGAGATATCGAAAAGTATGGATTTCCCCCAGCCCCATAGAACCAAACACGAAATCTCGGTCGAAAAATAGGAATCCGAGTAATTTAGGAATATAAATGGAAAGAATTACAGTTAGTAAAATTGTTACGGTTGTCCCGACAACCGGGGCTTCCGCCTACTGACCCGCTTTGGCGAGTAGAAAACGTTCGAAACAATCACCAAATTTTAGTATCAAATAGAGCTGTTTTCGAGAGTGGTTTTCACGTCAAAATAACCTAAGTTTTAGCACTTTTAGGATAGCGCCCATGACCGATGAGGCATCGCTAAGCATAGTTCTCGTTCTAGTTGAATTTATAGGTACCCAAATACAATTTTAACCCCTGCCCCCATGCCGCACAGTTGGCATAAGTTTTATATAATTGTAACGCACAGCCACTTTCTGGCATTAATTAATTGAACCTAGGACAAGTTTGTTGATTGTGTAGTAAGTTAGGAACTCGCTCGAATTTTGCCTTACCGTTGTTTAGTAGCAATAAGGAACGATTCGATCGTTCTAAGACATTGACCAACTTTATTAATCAAGTTGAATACGTAGTGAATTAGTACAGAAAATTCATCGATCATACCTAGATTATTAGCCCGTAACAATTAAGAATACTCCAGAAGAAAGGTTCATTACTTCGGTAGTGGCCTACGCGCATATTCTAGCGTATCGTTAGACGACTTATGACGAACCAACAATATAACTCTATAAAAATTAGGAGCTAAATCCAACCGCATATCACTCGAATCATATGCCTAACCAGCATAATAAACAAAGACAATAATTTTGTATTAGGAAACTAAAAAATTCGGTCCCTACCTTTGTCTACCGGGACCCACACGCGGTTGATGAGACAAGTCTACTCGATCATTTTAGCACCGTTGTAACCTATATCTGTAGCCACTAAAAGTCTATTTTTGCAGTTATTTAGAGCAGGGATTAGCCGTGATCTAAGACCGAATCTTGCCACTTTTGCCATAGCGTTTGTGAAGTAATTTTGTAAGTAATTAGAACCGAAAATCTGTCAGTTATATCCGTACAACCCGTTGAAACTTTCATTTTCTATTACTCGATAAGTCATTTGATTTTATAGGAAACCAGAACCAAAATTGATTAGTAGGTCTATGAATCTTGTTGAAAATTTCATGGTCACTGTAAGTAGGTATGTATGTGAGAAGAAAAATTTTAGATATTGTATCGTTGTCGCATACTAGGAAAATTCACGAGTCGTACCAACGATTGCCGACACGCGCATCGAAGAAATAAACCTTAGCGTGACTCGCCGATTACCTATAAGTGTGTTTATTATGTTATAGTGTAAGTACGACTCGTGCGACTCAATTAGGAAAAATTACAGCTAAAATTATAACTCACGCTGAGCACCCAGAATAGGAATTGAGGCACGCGCGAATCCTACGTTAAACGTCTAGGGATTTGTCGGACTCTAGTGGGGGCCACTGGCTAAATTAAATAAAATTAACCGTTTCGAGGAAGTGGGAATCAATTTCAATCAAGCCTAAACACCCACAGTTTTACACTTCCCGGGTTAAACGTGGATAGGGAATAGCGGTATGGTCTCTTTGGCCTGTGAGCAGGTGATGGAGCCGACCTCCCTGGGGACCTCAAAGGTAGTACCTCGTAGACTACGTGCGCAACCCGTTCGGCAGGATCAGAACACATTTTGTGAAGCGCTCCTGCGGCTTGCTAAGCTCCGCAATGTCTTGGGCCTGACCCGAATTGAGAAAGGATAATAACCCGTTAGGTACGTTCTTGAAGTCACGATAGCAGGGGTCGTATGGCCATTGCGTTGGAAGTGCGTAATGCAGCAGCGTCACGTCGATCTAATACATATATATTCAATCCCATGTATCCAATTTGAGGTCCATTTTAGAATACGCAAGTCCGGTATGTTCGCCAACTTATTTGTCTTGCATAGACAAACTTGACAAGGTACAGAAATATTTTACACGAAGGTTGTGCACGCATCTTAAGCTACCTGCTTCCGCGTATAGCTACAGACTACATTACTTAAAGCTTGAGTCGCTCGAAAAGCGTTCCTAACGTTCGATGTAACTATGGTCCATAAATGTTTAAACAATCAAACAAATGCTTGCAAAGACTTTTTTGAAATCTCAGAAAATACTTATACGAATAGTGAAAACTAGTTAAACCAAGGTGTTGGATAAGTATATTGAAACGCAGTTTTTCTCTTCGTATTACTGATGTTTGGAATTCACCTCCCGATATTGTGGATTGTCCGCCTCTAGTTTTTATACCGAACACCAATAGATTTCTTCGAGTGGTAGATAAAGTCAACCTGAAGCAGTTTCTCCATTATTATCAAAATCTTTAACTTCATGTACATTATATTGTTTAAAAGAATTGAAACACTCCAGAGAGATTTTACTCGCTTTTTGATCAGAAAATCATGTTTAGTTGCATTATTCGAGACGTGGCGGTATTGAGAGATTAGTTGCAAAAGGCTAGATCCTTTTTAATTTTCCGGTTTTTACTGTGTCTGCGTCACCTATTATTCGTATATGGTCTTACTACCCCATGGACAGCGTGGTGTAAAGCATATATACTACATAACTGTACTTGTGTCATAAAGCTTACTTGTCCTGTAAATAAACATTATTGTTGTTTATCAGGGCGGTTTTATTACTTGGAAATATTTGTGCGGTTGTCAAAAATACCTGAAAATATGGAAATAAACAGCATATTACGGTAAAATATCCTCCAAATTGAAATTTTCCCCGAGATTGAACAAGAGGCTACCGACACAGTTCCCCACTTTTTCGAACGCTGTGGTCAGACCAGTATACATAAGAAAATTATATGTATATACGTATATTATAATTAGATAAAAGTAGGTTGCTATACTTTTGATCAGAGAATGTGTATTGGTACAGAACGAAAAACCTAGTCATTCAAGTTTTTTCATTAATGATCAAAATGTAAAACGTGATTGCGGCAGAAGATTTTGCTGGACATTTTTAAGCTGTCAATTCTAAGCCAAGCTGCATAAAAGCTGAGTATTTTGTGCAAAAAAATTCCTGCTATACTCACCTTAAAATTAGAAAAATCGATTTCGAAGTAGCGATCAACGAATCCATAATAATAAGCGACGAAGAAAATGTAACAAATTGTTGGTCCAACAAAAACTTTCAAGCGCCATTTACGGAACACCATGGAATTTAATATACACAGCTGCCAACATTGCTAAAAATACCTTCTACCTAAAATCGAATATTTGTAGATGTATACGTAACGATTGCTGCAAATTTACTGACATTCATTTATATTCAGTCATTGCTTGAACTAAAGTTGGTTTCATTTTTTTCCAGCAAGAGCATTGTTGATGTGCCTATTAGTTTGTGACAAAACATTGCTCTTCTACTGATTCCAATTTATCAAAGCATCAGTAGATACTGTGATTTTAGAAGCCCAAGTTTAATGGTGCTAATTCTTTTAAAGTCATTAGCTTATTAACAAATACATTTTTGTGGAACACGATATATAAATACACCATGTATGTTAAAAGTCCGTGTTTTACCAGAGTCAACGGTTACATTAAACTATACTAACAGTCAACCACAAATCTAGGGTAACAAGTTGCCTTCGTTATTGTTGCGTGAAAATAGTTGTTTGGCTTTCAACAAATTGGATTTTCTTAACATCGTGACTCGAAACTTTAATTTTTAAGCTCAGCGACAAATTGGATATATGATTTATGCATACATCTTTTGTGTCGTGAAGTGATGGTCCATAAAATCCATAACACCCAAATTGAGATTGCACACAGGTACTGTGATGTTACAATATCTCAAGCATTTCTAATCTGTTCAGAATTTGCCGTTTTGCGTCCTGGACGGATTTGACACGGGCGAATTTTGCCGTCCACTGTGGATAATTTACATGGTGATATATACATTTAAAAACAATGTATATAAAGCCTCATATTTGATAATTGAAACCCATTTCATGAACACCAAAAAATTGGAATCGGCGAATAAAATATTCGTAGTTATGTATAGTCGATGGTCACAAGTGCCGTACATAACCGTGTTCACCGATTATCCATTTCAAGAATTTCAGAATTGCAACAGAATAACCTTTTGGATTGCTTACCCAACTCATAGAGGAAGGTAGAAATATCTAAAGGCACCCTGTCGGAAAAAATCATTGCGTACGATAGATCAACCCATTGTTTTTAACGCAACATAAATGACCTAGACATGCGTTGCGCAAATCCCGCTCACTGTAATATTAAATTCTGTATCATCCAACACATGCTGCTTTTTATGGCGATGTACAATCAGGATAAGTCTGTTGTGTCTGCGCACTGCATGATATTGATCAGCACGCGTGACTTAGAATATTGGCCGATACTGATATTTAGCGCTTTGCATGTCTTTAACATTGAATGCAACAGACTTTTGTTCAATGCATGGCTTCTGCATGACTTTCAACGCATGACTTCTGTTCAATGCATTCAACAAAATTGAATGCAATCTGGATTTTATCCGTGGCATAGAATTGGGTTTTCAAACAAATTCTGATATAAATATTAATTCGGCACTGAAGTTATGGGGATATGTTATGGGTTCTGACAAAAAAATATAAATCCTATATAAAAAAGAAAAAAATTGAAAAAATTGTATATCCTTATTGTAAAGCCAGTTTTTTGTTATAACATGCATATTTTTATTTCTTTTGTTGTTGTTGTTGTTTTTGTTGTAGTTTACACATAAGGATTAGGGTAAACCAACAACGTGTAGGGGTAGAATTTAATGTAGATAAAATTTATAGTTTTTTCAGTGCAAGGAGATTAGTATATTAAAATTTTATATTAAGCTAAACAGGTATATTCTAGATTGTTTTTTGTAATTATACTAGATTCAAATCTATTACAGTAAAATTAAATGATCCTTATAATCTTCATTTTCCATGTGCTTCTTCTCCTTATACTAATGTATATATGTTTTGTTTTGAACATTTTTTATAGATTCAACTGTTTTCTCGCAGTATAACGGCACGGGTCTATGAGAAATATAAATAGACAAATGAAATTCAAAAAAAAGGGAAAAACATCGTTTCATGTTATTAATTAAGACTGGCATAGCTAGTTTCCATATTTCATTTTCACAAAATATACAAATTAACTCATAATGACGCACAGCCTTTAGGTTTTAATATTATAAAAATCCTAATGTTTTTGTAATAGTAATCTTACAATGTACCAGTTTCTTACACAGGTGTTCCAGCTAAATAGTGTTGGGGAAATGCTACGGTTACAGGCATTTCCAATATTCGTAGTTGTCGTCATATGCCGTATTCGTAAAGCCGTGAACTAAACTTATATCTATTGGGCTGCGATGATTATTATCGGCTATGTAAATACATCTGAAACTGTCACAAAACATTACAACATTGATTATACCAAGAGTGCATTAGGGAGGAGTATGACACTTGCCTGCACTCACATATAAACCCGTGTTTAATGTCGCGTTTTTTGGGGTCGGTTCAAAAGCAGCTGCTGATAAACCGACCCCCCAGGAATTAGCGGGTCCTACCTACCCATCCCCAGAAAAACTGGGGGGTCTCAGCTACCCCCTCCCCAGAAACAGGGGTCTGAGCTACCCCCTCCCCAGAAACAGGGGTCTGAGCTACCCCCTCCCCAGAAACAGGGGTCCGAGCTACCCCTCCCCAAAAACTGGGGGTCCGAGCTACCCCCCCCCAAGAAACGGGAGGTCAGGCCGAAAACGCCCGCGACATCCCAAACGGACTAATACATGAGTGCAGGGAAGTGTCATACTCTTCCCTCATGACCTCTTGATTATACTATCTCATGTGTCCTTCATAATCGTACACAAGCAGTTAAAGTAAACTGGTGCATAGGTCAGTGTAAACCAACACAAAATGGTGTCCCGCGAGGGTCTGTTCTGGGCCCAATATTATTCCCATTTTATATTAATGACTTTTGGATGATTTCGCTTCCGCTCAAATGTACAAGTTGCTGATGATACCAAAATCTGCCGCCGTGTTAATACAAATTCTCGCCGACAACATCTTGGCATCTGCGACACGCAAAATGATCTGCAAGGACTTATTGATTGGTGCTCATTATGGTTGATGGAGTTCAATTTTGACAAATGTAAATCTCTTCATATAGGCCATCTTAATCCCAATCACGACTATAACTTTGGCAATCAAATGCTTCCTGTTAGCAAAAATGAGCGTGGTCTCGGTGTAGTAATATCGGATAATCTAAAGTGTTCAACACATTGTGCGGAAGTCGTCAAGAAATCTGAATATGTCCTTCGTGTAGTGCGCCGTAATTTTGTGTTCCTCGATATTGGTACTTTTATTCCCATTTACCGATCTCTTATTTGCCCTCAGCTTGAATATGCCAGATGTGTTTGGTGCCCACATTACAAACGAGACATCAAGCTTATCGAGGATGTGCAACGTAGAGGGACCAGAATGATCCCAGGTATCGAGCAACTTGACTATGATCAACGGTTACAACGGTTACAACTCCAAACTTGGAAACTCGTCGACATAGAGCGGACTTAATTATGGTGTATCGAATGGCCCATGGTTTTGTGGATTTACCAATGTCATGCTTTTTTGAATTTGCTCCTGATAGCCGACTTCGGGGACATCCGTACAAACTGCGAGCACGTCTATCACCTCGACTTGATTGCGCCCAGTTTTCCTTCGCATATCGAGCCGTAGAAATCTGGAACCGCCTGGACGCCCAAATGGTGGCGACCACAAATATAGCAGTTTTCAAAAAACGACTTCACAACTCTGGATCAATACCACGTCTGTAAGACAAAGCTGTTGCTGCTGCTGGTGTCTTGTCTTGCAGAATCGATCAAGGAATCTCATAAAAGCCGAAAAACGGCTTGGTACTTTCCGGATGGTTAAGCGCAAATTGGAGAAACCACACCAGTTATGCAAAGATCGGGGAGTACCATTCAAGGTACGGATATGTGACGTGAGTACCCGTATGGTTATATTTGTGCATGGTACAGCGCCAATTGAGCTATGCATGTTAGCTCATGGTCACAAGCATCAATAGCTCCAGCGATCCTGGGTGCAATTATGTCGATTAAGTTCAAATGTTGGGACGAATCGCTTAACGTCAATTACACAATCGAAGGCGACAAAATGGCAAAAGTTCATATTGTATGTGTAAAATTCAGATGACGCAATAACTCACTTCTGGTATACAAATTAGTAAAATTATTAACAATTTGAAAACAAATTTTTGTTGGCGGATAATGTGAATAATTTAAGGATAATATGACGTAGCGGATCTTCGTTCCTTTGTTCATGCCTACTCATCTGGCACTGTCATTTTATATTTATTTTACACAAATTTATCGTGGGAGAAATTCTTGCAAAGTCGAAATGTTTGTGTCTGCTTGTTTAACTGCGCATATATTTAACCGTTCATACTGGTGTATTTGTATATGCGTTATGTGTATAACTGTTAGTTGTTTGTGAACATTTGTTTTATGAGACTAGTGTGAAGTTGTTTGTGTTAATGTATAGTAATCGTGTGTCTGCGCTTAAAGATAATATCGTGTATCATTCGTGTGTAATATCTTGAGCGTATGTATAATTCTTGGGTAATATCAACTTGAGTGTGATGTGTCGTAAATCGAGGTTGCCATGAAAATTTAAAATTCCCAGCGTGCTGATTTAAGAAAAATATATATGACCTGCGTGATTAGGGTCCATAGTGTCGGAGCTGGATCGATTTCTACGGCGGTGTAGTTTCGTGCTTACGCGACGCTCCGACCCCCAGCAGCTACTATAACACACCATACTTATAATTCGATTACAGTTCGGGCCACGAAACAATATTATACGCTAACAAGTGGGGTGCGCGAGTTCGTGGTCTGGCGTTCCAGGGAAGTGGTGACCAAAGAATACTAGCGTTTCCTGTTTCGGTAACAACAAAACAGCAATAATAGCTCAGCGAGTTAGCAATCCGGTATTATTACGCTCTTTCAAGGACACCAACAACAGCAAATCGGTAATAACTATTTATTCGCAATACAAAGTAGTGCCGATTCGTAGCGATATGCTTAAACGACTAAGTCAGTATTGCTGATTCTCCAAAAATGTGCAACAGTTCAAGCGTTGGATTTAGCATCCAACGGATACACTAACCGATTGAGTTCAAAATCAAACTTCTTACGATATGGCACTATGCGATCTTACACAAATATCACAATTTTGCAGCTCACAAATATTACGTCATGACAATCCGTACAATAGAACAATCCGTATTCGTAGCCATATCTCGCATTTGAATTAATCAACCGCTATCACACTCTTCCCGCCACATTATAGTACTATAAGACATATACTCAATGATCATTCCCTTGGCACGTTGCCTAGGATGCTAACGGAACGCTATGGACGACGACCAAGGATTGGCGATAAGTCGCCATAGACATAGTTGGGCACACTCTACGCGTGTGATAAAATTGAATATAGTACATATACGTTAAAGTAAAGATTATGCCAAACTCGGAAAAGCCTGTGAACACCTCTCAGCAAACACGTTTTGGGTAGCTAGTAACTAGAAAGCTCGATGAGAATAATTTACAATAAAATTCTGCACTGAGATTTCCGCCAAACGCCGCTACTAAAGAAAAAGATATAACATATCTGCATTTTGTAATGACGCATTGAAGATACCGAAAACTTCAGCTAATTCATCTCCATAGCGACGATCGAACAATTCACTAATATCCATCCTTATCAAAAATCCAAAATAAAAATTATGTCTGTTAAGAACATAGATAAGTTAACTATACACAACCGAGCAAACTATATCATCCACGGTGCTTTGTTAGCTAGGTCATCTTTTAGTAACTAAAAACATAATAATGATACATACTAATTCAAATAATATTAATACATACTAATTCAAATTCAATATATAAAACTAGTAGATTATTCAATAATAATACGCAACGCCAATCGGCGAAAACAGTACCCTGTACCGTGTAAGTACTACTCATAACAATAACAACTAACTACATGTAATATATTTAATATAAAAGTATATATAATTTTATGGGTGTTTAGTTGAAATTTAGAAAATAAAGATTTTGAAGAATTTAAGTTGGGGTGGGGTTTGGTTTATAAAAAGTAGGAAGAGGTTAATGCTGAAATATTTATATTAGGAGGTGAGGTATGTAGGAAAGTTGGAATTATAAGCTTGAGGAGTGAGTATTAAGTTTTTGGTAAATTGGGGGTATTTGAAATATATGAAAAATGGAGAAAATGGAAATTTTAATAAAATGTAAAATTTATAAAAAGTGAAGGAGTGGAAAGGGTGGGTTAAATGTATGAATGTATAAGGTTAGGTGAAAAAGATATGACAATTTGGAGGATGTTGGTTTAGCTTTGAGGAAAAGGGGGGTATATAGTTGAATTTTAGTGGGAAAAGAAAAATGGAATTTGGTTAAATTTTGGTTTTAGTGAAAGAGGGTGGATAAATATGACATACGGATGATTTAGAAAATAGGGTGTTTGGAATGAAAAAGAATTTTTAGAATAGTTTTTAAGTATAAAATTGAAGTTTTGAAGTATAGGAATGTTTAGGGAAATTTAGGAAATATCTGAATTTTAACATATTTAACTAAATACATAGTTAGTGACCAATTTTAGAACACAAGGTATATATCGTTTTACACATATTGCTATCATTGGCCATGCCAGAGACGACAGGGAGTGCCAGTGTGGGAGTGGAGGCCGGCCCTCGAGTTATGAATGAAAATTCAAAAATATTAAGTGGAAAATAGATGTAGAAAAAGGCACCAGCGCCAACACATATCGGCAGGTGGGATGACCGGGACATATGCGGAGTTTGACGCCAAATTCCATAGGGCACGCTGTAATTTATCCATACCCAATTTTGCCAAAATTTGACCACCACCGTTAAGGAGTTACGTACGTCATCCCCTCGGTCATTTCTGGTAATAAGAATTTTATTCTTGGAATTATTAGGACTAAAAGAGTTTAACACAAAAATTTTACAATTTGTGCGCCAGAGCTACAGTTTTGATTACCTATCGGATTTGAGTGTAAGCCCTAGGTGCCTTAGCTATTACACTTACATTAGCCGAAATGTAAGTGTATTTCTGCTGGATTTTCTGAAATTTGTTATGAGTTAGGGATTCCGCGAATTTTTGTAAACTTATTCTCTAACATAAAAATTAAAATATAAGTTGAGAGAGAATTTAATAATTCCAAGAATTTCTCCGTCTTTATTGTGTAAATTACGGATTAAAGAATCCCCTATGGTTTCACGCCCGGCATTAAAGTTTATTTAAACTTGTGCACACTGTGATTGGGGCCTCAGTTCGTACAATCGATGAAACAAAGTGGTTGTATGTAATCATTATTGACAATCGGTATTATTGATCCTGTTTTGAATAAGTAAGTATATGTTTGTATTTATTATGATTGTACATATATAGTGACACGGTTATATTCTCAAAGATCCAATGGAGTAGGGTTGGATGGTATTTTTATTATGACGGCTATCGGATTATTAAATTGGGACGGGATTCTTCACTCGAAGATGTGGTGTTCGCACGCGCGGCCAGTAGTATGGCGCTGGGGAATTATAATGTCTTCTCTTGGCGCGCGGGTACTTTATTTCTCGTGCCTTATCCTATTTGGCGTTACAGCGTGACTACTTCGATTTGCTCAGGCTTTGATTCCGATATAAGATCAACACAGCCGAAGTTAGAACGTTTAATACGCCACTATTTGTTACACACCGGGTTGGTTCCTAATATTTGACACACCACTATTTGAGTCACGTATGTCTTTCCACTATAGATACTTTTGCCACTTAATCCTTGCCGAGTACGAGCAATTTTGCCACTCAGTTGTAACGTACCGTTAGATTTTGGTCTAGACTCGATTTGTTTCACCTTGCTTTTTGTTGAGTGAGCCTCGCTTATTTTTCTCAACCTCAAGTTTGAGCGACAATTATTCTGAGTAATTTAACTAGTATATACTTGAATTTAGGGTATGTATTATCGAGTCCTTTTGTGAGGTTTGTACGAGACCTTCCGGACGGCTAGGCCCGCACGTTTATTTAAATAACTTAACCTCTTAACTCACCAGATATGCTCTTCCTTGCATAAATGGTGAGATGTGAGATTTGTGGTGAGTTCTTCAGGAAGAGCAAAAGCCGATTTTCGGCTTGCAATATATACCATACGAGTCTTTGAATTTGAGATTTGGCACCTGAAAGACATTTACAGGAGCAGCCAGAGATACCGTCAAACTGGAGGAAGCCATCCTGAGTCATGGAGCCGTTTCTTAAAAATAGCCAACGAGTCTGCTTCGACAACATCGCGCGGTAGGCTGTTCCACAACGCTACGGTTCGGTAGGCAAAAGCATATCGAGAGCAGTCGAGATGAGGCGTGTATTTTGCTCGTAATTTGATAGGGTTTTGACGCCGAGTTCGCTCATCAAGTATGACATCAAAAAATCGGCACAAAGGAATGTCTATCAGTTTTTTTGCCATTTTATAGATGAGTATCATGTCAGCTCGAAGTCTTCTTGTTTCCAGTGTTTGAATTTGAAGATATCTAAGCCGCTCGTTGTATGATAGGTGGCTGATGGCAGGCACGAGTTTAGTCGCACGTCGTTGAACACCTTCTATAAGTTTAATGTCCCTTACATAGTGTGGACACCAAGCACAGCTTGCATATTCAAGACGAGATCGCACCATCGTGAAGTACAAAGGAAGGAAGATAACCTTATTCATGAATTGAAATGAGCGTTTAATAATGCCGAGTATTCGTTGGGCTGATTTAACAACTTCGGCACAGTGATCTGAGCATTTCAATGAGTCACTTATTCGTACACCGAGGTCTTTTTCGCTGCGGACTGTAGGAATGTTGATACCATTAATGGTGTAAGTGTAGTTTGGATTTTTACGTCCAAAGTGGAGACACACACATTTTGCTGCATTGAATTCCATGAGACCGTCAGAAGCCCATTGTTCAACATTAAGAATGTCTGACGATAGATCATCTATGTCCAACTCAGGATTTCTACAATTTAATCTTCGTAAAACTTTTGTGTCATCAGCGAACATGTATAGTTTGCTATTTATGAAATGATCCGCATCGTTCACATAGAAAAGAAATAAAAGAGGTCCAAGCACAGATCCCTGTGGAACGCCGCTGTGAACAGGGGTCCATTCGGAGTGTGAATTTCGGATGGTAACTCGTTGAAATCGATTACGAAGAAATGATGGTATCCATGCTAGCAATTTTCCTTCAATTCCACATGACTTCAACTTGGCAATAAGATGAAAATGGGAAACGCGATCGAATGCCTTTTTAAGATCAAGGTATATTACATCGACAAAGTCTCCCTGGTTTATTACTGAGATAATCCAGTCCAGGTAATCTAAAAGTTGCAGTTCGCACGATCGACCACGGCGAAATCCAAACTGATATCCCTTGATAATATTATAATATTATTAGAGACTGCGAATGTCATTATAGTGTCTTCCTTAGATTTACACTAATATTTGCTTATTTTTCCTCTTGTGAGGTTCGTACCAAACCTTCCGGACGGCTAGGCCAGTACGTTTATTTGAGTACGTTATCTTTTGCCTTAGGGTTACGCTATTTAGTTTCCTTAGAGCTACCAGTAGTACTGATAAATCCTGAGTAATTGATATTTATTACTTTCCCTTTTGGGTTGGTACGTAGTCTTCCGGGCGGCTAGACCCGTACGTTTATTTGATTACGTCATCCTAGGGTCTTAAAATTACGCTAGTTACTGACCTTATGTTAACGTTCCCGCATCCGGACGGCTTGCTAGGCGCGTGTTATTTCCAATAAAGTTGTGATTAGTTAACGCTATTGCTCTCTCAAGTTTTACTTGGGAAATTAATAAGAGTAACGTAAATTATTACCAAGATAATATAACTATTTGTGAAGTATACTTAGGCTCAACGTTAATGATTGCCAGTTGGGTTTGACTTGTGGCTATCACCTCGTACTAGATGCGCAGCAGCGATTCACTTATATTCAGCAATTGTCCATCAGATCAATAAATTTAAAACAAGAAGCCAGTTCATAAAACCATGCAAGTCGTAATCTTGGTTTAACATTCAAATAAAAGTTAATCTATTAGCCATGTAAGTCATGTAAGTATAATAAACAACAGCACAATTTGTATATCAAGCTTCGATGCTTAGCTGAATAAAAAGTCACTTCGAGGAGCTAAGCCTAAACCAGTAAGTAAAATTAATTAGTACTGTGTAATTCAGAGAGGAACGGTGAAACGCCACCTGATCCGACAACAACTAATTCCAGACTGAACTAATTGAACGAAGGGCTAACACATATTACCTACCAAACGAAAATAATGCTAATTATGCAAATTAGCATTAAAACAAAACAAAACGCGAAAAACAGAAAGAAAACAGACCCACGGACGTAGAAGGGAGGGAGGGATATAATAAAGAAATTGGTGATTCACCCCGGGTTTTTGGGAAATTTTGGGGTTTTGGGACGGGTTTGGACAGGGAACCCGCCTGGTAGCCTGGTCAACCCCTATTTTTTCCAGACTGTATTTTATCCACCTCTACGGAGTTTGCCAATACAAATCGAGAGCTCAGCTAGGTCACAGGGCAGCTAAGTAACCCGATGTGACAATTATAGGAAACGAAATTATAAACAATTAATTGGACACATCCAAAATCCCAATGACAACACAACTGATAGTTGGTAAAAATAGAAACTAAACTATGCTAGGTAAATAATTTGACGTACGATAAGCAAATCAACTTAAATTGAGTTAACAAAATTTGGAATTTTGGAGGATGATGGAATAGCGACGTATAAGTTAAATAATGAGAAATTATGGTTTTTGGTTTTGAAATGGTGTGTTGAGTATTTGTAGGCTATTTGGGTGGGCTTAGATTCGGAGATACCACGTGTAGCCTGGGAAATCCCCAACAACTACACTGTCCCTTGAAACTATGATCATTTAGCCGAAACGCTTGTGCTAGCTAAGTAATTAGTAGTGGTACCCGAGATCATTGATTAATTAAAACTTAAATCAACGAGTCGAGTTGTTTGACAACAAACAATAATAAAACTTAACGGCGTTGTACTTACTGCTTATATTTTTCTTCACACCGTCACATACTCTTACATCGGCACAACTCAAGCACAGCTAACCCAACGCAGTTCGATCTAAATATTCGAAATTTTATGACGTTAGAGACGTAAAAACATGAAAAATTTGCTCCAATTCG
This sequence comes from Trileptium ribeirensis, assembly GCA_030248225.1. NCBI lineage: Eukaryota > Metazoa > Nematoda > Enoplea > Enoplida > Thoracostomopsidae > Trileptium > Trileptium ribeirensis. The sequence continues at coordinate 29,527 of JASANE010029711.1, forward strand.
GCCAAAAATTGATTTAGACAACATAGCTTGTCATGAGTTATCCCCAACCGGAAATTTCTAGCTGTGTCGTTTAACTGTTTCACCGTTGGGGCGCGACCGTTGAGTTCTAGTCTTCAAAACATAAAATGAGTAAAACAGATTGAAGCTGGTCATGCTCTATAATTGCTTCGACTGATCTTATTAACAACGCCTATTTATCAACACCGTAAGATTAAGCAAGCTTAGCATATAGGTTATAGCATATAGTAATGCGCAGTATAGCAATAACTTAAACAAGCGATGAGTAGGAACAAAAGAGTAAAACAACAAAATAGAGAGAAGACAAATCCATGTGCATATAAACAGCGGATCACTAAGCAGTAGGAAACTAAAACTACAGAACGCTAACCATCTTGTAAGTGTTTAGCACGGGAATTCCCAAGCTCTTGCATTAAATTTCTTTTCATTAAAATCTAGATATGGTAACGGGCCTTGGGACCGGCTCTCCGGTAAACCATAGAATTACCCTGGTTGGGTGACCTGAGCTCAAGGATGGGGCGACCCAGAATAAATTCACGTTCGAATTTATAGGAGACGGGAATTCGTGCGGAAACGGAGGGACAGGCGATCAGCCTTACTACCTGGGAGCGGGCTTAAGGTTTCACCTCCATCGGGGAACCTTTATACCACTAGAGCGTGGGCGTGGGCCAGTATAGGTTGCAGGCCGAACACACTGATTAACCCAAAAACGACCTATTAAAAGTAACATGTTCCACTGTGTCAGCCATAGGGTCTCCGATGATCTGGTAAGCCTGTGTCGCGCAGGCACCATGGTAAGGAATAACGGTGCTGCTGGAATCCCTTAGGGCCAAAACTGGTCCTAGTACAGTTATAGGTATGTTTCAGAATTTGCTTGTGGTATCACAATGGCTCGTGTGACTCTCACGCTACCGAATACTAGTACCAAAAGTTAGACTTTTCAAATTTTATTTCAGGTGAAAGTTGGGACCTATGTCAATTTTAGGGGCGCGGTACCAGAGGGGTTATTGTAGGGAAAGTGTGTAGACAGAGAGTATAAACGACGATCTTACAATGTGGCACCGGGACCAGTTAGCTTTCAACATCACACAGAGTGGCGCTTTCGCTTATTTGCGTTTTCGGTCGGCTCATCGTTCCATCCATGCAGCACGGGAGAATCGGTTTAGTCCGTTTTGTCTCGGGAATTTGGAAAGATGAAACAGTTTGTTGGAGCCTTGTTTCGTGATTCTTTCCCATGCTGACTAGCTTCTGCAACCCCCTCAACGACCTGTAAGCGTTAGACCCATCGAAAGGTTGGGTATTTGTAATGAATAAAATGTACATAGTTTCACTCAAGATATCTATGCTATCGTCGGCTAATATAAATATTTAGAGCTGGCATTTCATTGTTAGTAACCATGGAACAAAAGACAAGACGGAAACGCTTTCTTGTGACTGTTTCTTGAGTCACATAAGCTAGCCATATTTCAAACCAAACGCGGCCATCAGACAGAAATTTCAAATTGTGGCCTTACTGAACACCAGTGCTTGCGTAAATTTTCCTGCATAGCCTGGGTTTATCGATTTGTGACATGTGCGATGCTAGTTTGCGGAGGGGGTTCGACTCGCCTTTCCAATGTTTGCAGCTTGGAAAAAGTCTAGGCTGCTCAGATTGTCCGGTGGCTCTGATCCGAGAAGAGTTAGGGAGCCCAGCAGAGCAACGAAAACATTATTTTAGTGTGCACCAGACAGGGTCTCGGTTTTGGGCTTGCAAATTTACGTGAAGACATAGGCGTGCAGGATCAGCATAGCGGACAGGCCTAGAGATATGTTGCAAATGCTTAATAAATTTGAAAGAAATAGAGTTACTTTTGGTCTTATTCCCACGTGTAAACCTCTGGTCTGGAAAGGAACGCTATTTCAGAAGCTACTAGTTTAGTATGAATTTACTACGAATTGAGCGTTAAAAAGGGAAGTGGTGAACTTTAGTACTCTGCAATGAATGCTAGTACCATTATGGCGAAAACTGGAGAGCAATCTAGACCCTCCGATCCTTGGTACGTCTTACGCGCAAAGTCGAAAATTATTTTGAAATGGAGAACACGGATCTTCAGTTTGGTTTAAAACAGACCATTACGAATGGCACTGATGTGGATCTGAACCGGGGTGTCAAGGGTCAGCACAAGTATAAGATCAAGTACGGCGGATGTGCACACAAGCTGTGCATAATTTTTGTTACCACGTTCGGACTGCTAGATCTATGTTCAATGGGGGCCTTGCGCTGGCTGAGCTTGAATCCGGGCCACCTGAGAGTCCTGCGAGTGATCGTCAAACCCCTCATAACGTTGGACAATGTTTGGTTGTTCATTCCGATCGTGGCGTACGTGCAGGCATTTGAGCTATCGTTTTGTGTATTTCCAGCTACAAATTTTTTTGGCACACGGTGAGTGTTCTTTTGGTAGATTGTTCAGTTTATGTCATACAGCGGTTTAGCTGAAGCCAACATACGTTTGAGCCGAAATATGGCTCCGTTTAAGCCTACACGCGGCACAAAAACGGGGCCGAGAGAGCCCCAAAATGGGGTATCCCCCACCGAAAATAGACACCCCCCCCGGCCGGGGGGAGGTTGCCCCCCACACGGCTCCACTCTCTCCACGAGCACAAAATTCTCGCGCCGCCGCCATGCAACACGGTGTGGAAGTGTTTGGGGGTATAAGGGGGACACCGCCTCCTCCACCACGACACTCCCCCCCCCCACCCCCCCACTTTTATTTGTAATAACCGGTGACGCAGCTGCATGGCGCAACTTCCTAACACCATGCCCATACGACCCCGGCTATCGTAACCTCAAGGGTGGACCGTGAATACTAAATTTTAATCCTATTCTTGGTCAGACCCAAGAAGCTACGCAGCTTAGCAGGCCGCAGGCGCGCTTCACGGGGTGTGTTCGGACCCCGCCCGAAAGGTTGCGCACGTGTCTAGTATCGGGTATGATTTCTGAGGTCCCCCAGGGAGGCTAGCACCGACACCTGCTCGCAGGTCATGGAGCTTAGCCGCTATTCCCTATCTTAGACTCATCGGAAGTTGCTTCGTTCTATTTTAGTATGATAAGTGTTGAAACAAAATATGAAAGTGTCCCTAGAAATTTGAAGCTCAAGTTGAGTTACCTAGTTAAGATCGCGGTATGCTCCGTGTTAGAGCATTGACCTATGTGGCCCCCACAGGGTTCCGACGAGCCCTGCGTGTTTAATGTCGGGTTGTCAGTGGCGTAGCCTGCGCTTTTCAGTGAATTCTAGGCAAGCGTACTGGTACTTTGACCAGTGAAAGTTTTAACTCATTAGGGTTGAGAAAATTCTTAACAAATTTTGAGTACGGTCATGATCTAATAAAATTTCACTTGCGTATTCCCGATTTACTCTTTGATTCCAGTAAAACACGAAATAATTTGATAGAAGGCCTGCTCGTCAGTGCTTGCGACATTCTCGCCCACAAGCCATGACGGGCAGGGCCTGCTCGTCCGAGCGGACAAACCAGAAAAGAAAGCTCCCTATCGTCTCGGTATTGAAAAAGGCGGTACTCGGTGTTTCAAGATACAACGTTTATTTACAGAATTAATGTTTAGCGAGGGGACGAGTGTTTCCTAAACTGCAGACGACCAAGTAAAGCGCCTTAGGGAAGCCTAGTAGGGTCTCGCTATGGTCGTTGCGGTTCAACACAACGTGGTGGCACGGGACGTTAAAAGGAGAACAGGGGAGGAGCGTGCAGATATTCGCCAAGTTGCGAACTAGGGGCGGTCATCCCTGCTTCAACCCAATGTTGGCGAACTAGTCAGCTATGCAGCGCACCGAGCAGGGGCCCTAGAGTGCTTCAGAAATCGCTCCTCAATGCAGGTCGCTCTAGGCGACAACTACTAAGCAGGCGGGGGAAAAAACGGTGCTCAGACTGACTACGCAAGCTCGACAGCCTAGTTGGAGACTCTCAAAACAAAGGTGACACTGACTCCGAGAATTTATCCTTCAGACAGGTTTGCATTAGTGCCTAAGTATAAATTCGCCCTATATCGATTTGGCGTCCTTACCTACCTAATAGTACGACTGACTGAACGAAGTGAGGGGGGGGGCGAAAATTAACGGACTGGTTCAACAGAGCGAGGCGTCCTTTTAAAGGGGCCGGCGGTTGATTTTCCTTTGGTTAATGCGATTTAACGGCTCTGGGGGACAATTCCCTACGGACCAACCTATCCAAAGGCTTAGCCGTTTTCTACCTGGGGCCGTTTGAACTCGGGCCGGGGCGATCGGCCCCGGACGCCTTGCGTCTTTTGGTTTCTCTTTTGGTTGTTGTCTTCTGCCTCTCTCTAACGGTGCTCTTTTATTTCACTGCGATATTGCAGTGTCTCAACTGCTGTGTTGTGCAGTTGAGTTATCACCAACTTAATACTAAAAGTCGATGTGTTCTTGTGGCTGAATGGTTAAGGCATGTAAAACTGCAGCGGACTTAAATTCTCCGTGCAGGTTCAACTCACGAACTGGGAAAACAGCACTGGCTGACACTGAAACTTACAGATAAAGTGAAACTGGTCATACATAGTACATAGCCTAACGGGCACTCATGATAAATAGTGAAACCTGGTTAAACTCAGCGATCAACTCGCTCTAAAAAGAAAAAGGGGTTTTGCACTCGCCCGGTTTGGGGCCGAAATGGCCCGGGCGAGGAGGTAAGTTTTCTTTATTTTTAGAAAGTCCTAAAATTTTGTTTGAAGGCGGGGACACAATGTGTTTCTCCCGCAAAGGCGGTTTCTAGCGATGGCTCAGGGGCCAGGTTTAATTCTATCTCTTTTAGACAGTAGTCTCGAGAGAAGACCATTGCGTAGTGCAATGGCGAACACTGGTAAACTTGTTGTTTTGATCACGTTCTTATTTGGGTCCAAAACTGGTGTATTACCGCAAAACGAAGCGTCATCGTCCCAGGTCGAGGTCGGCTAAATTTTGTTCAGCTGGGGGTTTGCTCTTCCAGCTCATTTTGATTATAGCGGGGCAAGGGGACACCTAAAGGTACTCCGGTCAGTCGTCCCAATGAAACTGTCGTACAAATGAAGATGCTTACAAATATTCGCCCTAGAATCAAGTTAAACAACATGCCGAGACGATTCCGAGACAACATTCTGTGGAAGCAGCAAAGACCTTACACTCAAGTTAGTGTACCTAGAATTTGTTTAGTCTTTTATATCCCCAAATTTTCTTAACTCAAAGAACAAAGCGAAATTTTAAGGGTTTCCTAAAACCCGACGGAGGCTAGTCCTCCGTCCCTAATCTGCGTTCTGTCCAAGCTCAAACACGGCATGAGCTTTGAACGTTCAACTAAGCTGTAAATTTGGAAAATCGTCAAGGCAAACCATTGAACAAGACCTTATTTTGTAGTATGCACGTTCAACAATTTTACCGTGGTCGGCTCAGGAAAATTCGTTGATCCTAACTCGAGGGTAGCAAATCATGTAAAACGTGGACGAGAGGCGTCCAATTTGTTGTGCCTTACCTAAGACCACGGGGAATCAGAGAGACTTCGAATAAGTTTCTTCAGTCCTCACGGCACTCTGTACAATCGCGTAACGCCTCCTACGTCGGAACTCGATATTAATGATTAATTCCACAAAAAGGGTGTAGCATTTCTGGATGACACCTGGAGTTAAAGTTTCTTCTAAGGCGAGACCTATTAACTGCCTAAACGAATGGCCTGTTACTCTTCATCTGGGGGAAATAAACCCCTGCTATCGCCGCCTCTCCTCTCACTTACGAACGTTGATCCTGGGGGCAGCACCAGCTGAACCCCCTTCGCGAGGTATATGCCTACGCGGAAATCCTTCCGTCCATCGATCCCATCCGAAGCGAAAACGAAAAAGCGAAAGCAAACAGAGCAAATGAAAACTATAAACATGAAAGTCAAGCGTCGGAGCCGGTCAGTAGAGTCGACCGAACTCCGCGCTGCCGAAGTCGAACTGATTCCAAGATTCGACGCGTTGGTCGTAACCTCGAAATTTTCGCCTGTATGTTACGATGGCGATTTTGTCGCCGTCCAATCGTCGTCGGTCGGGCAACGCCCATTTTTCTTGGGTTTTAGTTCAGTGTCCAATTGGGGACACTTCCGGAAATTTGAATCTTGACGGCTACCGTAAACCGTCGATGTCCTTAAAGAGAGTCGGCTTCAATTAAATTTGCCGACTTTAAGTTTGAATCTTCCGAGTACTCGGAAGTTGACCATCTGTGATTTTAACCCCGATTTTCTCATGAAACTTGAGCTTTTAAGCTTGAGTAACCTGTAATTAGCGCCGGATGTTCTTTGAAATCCAATCCAACGCCCACGTTCTTAAGACAACATCCGGTCCCAAGATGGTTGAATCGTCACCCAATTCCCTGTGATGTCCTTAAAAGTTGCAATCTGTCCCTTATTTAGGACTGTTTAAATTTCCTGTCTTAATTGGGTCGACAAACAACGACTTCGCCTTTGTGATCGAGATATGCCGCTCGTCGATTTAACTCAATCTCGTCATGGAAGGTGACCCGAGTCGCGAGGACACCGAAAAAGTCGAGAAAAAACTCAAGCTAATTTGAAATTTTCAGCGACCAGGCTCGTTCCGACGGCTTGCCGGGGGGAAACCGAAGACGGGAAGTCACCCGTCTCGAGGCTCGAGACGGGGCAACCCTTAAAGCACTCCTAATGGGTCAGGGGCCCTGCTCCAGGCCCCTAGAGTCCGCGGGAGGGCCCTAAACTCGCCCCCCCGTTCATCCGAACTAACGATGTCCAGTCCGTCCGTAAAACTCTGAAATTTAGCGAATTTTGTGTGTCATGTCCTTGTCTGTCCATCCTTATGTCGTGTCCTTATATCAACGTACCGATACATAGATATATCTATATATATATATATAAACACATATAAATACACACATACAACTACACACAATGTACACACACTAGACATAATGGCGTCCTGAGCGACAGAAAGGTCGCTCAGGATAAATACATACTCATAACACACCAAAAACAACAACAACACAGCAACAAAGAAGAAAACCGACCAGAAACGTCGGTTAGAGAGAGAACGAGGACAAAAGCGAAAGGACAGCGAGGACACGAGGCGGGTGTGGGAAGGGAAGCGGGACAAGGGGAATCCGGGAGGATTTTCGAGGGGCTGGGGTCAGATTCAGTCCCAGGACGGAAAACGGGGTCGATTGATACCAAACACGAGGGGGTTAGACGTAAAAGCGGGTCGGAACCCACTTATGGGTTCCTCTATGTATTAGTATGGGGAGCTTTTGCGGGCTCTCCTGCGTTAACGGATGGGCGGAGCGACGCCCGCCGGGTATCGTTGGACTCAGCGTCCAACGGCGATTTGAACGAGGGGTGATATCGCCACCGGGGCGGTAGGAGTAAAAACGGTACTAAAATTGGTGCGGTTAGAGAGAGTCGTGGCTACAATGGGGGGCGCGTTTGTTGGTCGTACGGGTTAACGGGGCGGCGGAGCGAGACCCGCCGGGTATTTTTGGAGATGTCTCATCGAGACGAATCTAATGAGGGGCGATTCGCCCATTTTAGAGTAGAGTGAAAAATCTCGATTTATCGGTGCCCATCAGCGGTTGACGACTGCTTTCTAGGCATCCTTGCGCAGCTACCGCGAGTTAACGGGGGCTCGGGCGGAGGTTCGACGCCTATTGTTGGATTCAACTAGTCGCGACGAACAAAACGAGGGGTCGCATGCGCCGGTTCTGACGCGGGGTACGGCGACGGGAATGTCGGAAAGTGGGGTTTTGTATTGGTTCCATACTGCAATAGGTCACAGAAGCAAGGCGGGTTGGCCTAAAAAGTTGTCCACAGCACACACACATGAATAGATACCTATACATATTCTATATATGACATGTCCTAACTACATGGAAAGTGATAGTCCGGGTTTCACGGCGACAATCCTACCTAGCGTAAGTAGCGATTGTCCCTACGTGTTACAAGCGAAGTTGCGGTGTTGTCCGGAGTGCCTTTGGATGTCCATTCGCGATTCCCAAAGCGTCCTACCAGCCTACTCTGGTTATCCTCCATACCACGATATCGCAGACGGTGACGGACCTTCGAATGAGCCCGGCATCCGTCGTCCCTTACAGTTGCAAGTGCTACCAAAGTGTGATTTCCGCTTATTCGGACTTGTTGTTTTCTGTAACCATTACCTAATATGTTACTAAAACCAAGTAAATTTAATATTTTTGATTTCAGTCTTAACAAACGTGTTTTCCTGAACGTGCAGCCAGGGGCCTCCTATTCCCGGACGGTCGTAACCGTCAACCCTATAACACATGATGCCTACCGGTTGGGTTTTCGACTGCTTTCCAACTGTCGTCGACGTAAAACTCTATTTTCGGTCATACAGGTCGGTTGGGGGCTCATTTCCTCATAATTTGGGCTGATTGGAACACTCGTCCCTAACAAAATCGTGGATCACAACATAAGGACATACACAAAATGATCATTAATACAAACGGCATGTTATACAAGAATGGTTCATTAATATAAACGGCAGTGTATACAAAATTGTTCGTTAATACAAACGGTATTTTATACAAAATTATTCATTATCATAAACGGTATTTTATACAAAATTGTTCACTACTATAAACGGTATTTTTATACAAAATTGTTCATTATTGTAAACAGTATTATACAAAATTGTTCATTACTATAAACAGTATTTTATACAAAATTGTTCACTATCATAAACAGTATTTCATACAAAATTGTTCATTATTATAAACAGTATTTTATACAAAATTGTTCATTATTATAAACAGTATTATACAAAATTGTTCATTACTATAAACTGTATTTTATACAAAATTGTTCATTATTGTAAACATTATTATACAAAATTGTTCATTACTATAAACAGTATTTTATACAAAATGGTTCATCGATTTCGATACGGCTCTTTCGTATACAAACAGCCCTGTGCCAACGTTTCCCGATGCGCTTTTGAGTCCGAAAGTCCTGGAATGCCGTGACAGGGCCGAAGCGGCCCTGTTACATCTCTTATATTTTTAAATGGAAATTTTGGGACTTAGATATACGGGTTCAAAGTAAAGTCTGTATGTGTCCGGTTGATTGTCACCATTTTTCTCTTACATTGGGATCCCTGTCGGGATCCCTTATCAAAAAGAAGGGGCAGAGTTACTAATGCCATAGGACCCAAGAAGGAAAAGAAAAGACCCCAGAATAAATTAATCGGTATATACAGATAGTGTATCACTAAGTGTTACACGAACCATTATTGCTTTTGGCTTAGTTTATTTGGTCGGTAAATTATTTTTGTGACGGGTGTTGGCTGTGCTTTGTTGATATGGTGATCCCGAAACTTCGACTCTAAGTCCTCCTCCTATATTTTAAGGGGAAAAATGACTTTTTACCTGGGTTTGAAAGCTTTAGTTGGATGCTCTTGTGACCTAAGACTCCTTTCGCTGTACCATACATACGTTATTGAGCACAAGGAAATATAATATAACAACATGAATGGTTAGATACATCAGATTACAATAAATGTACACTATACAGTCCTAGGTTAATAGTCCATTCGTAATTGTCCTTTACTCCCTTTTCCGAAACTCCCTACCTTTCATGATATTTGCCTTTCCACCCACTTGCGAAGGAAACCAATGTATGGTTCCGTGACCTGAGGTTCTGTGGGTGGATAGTCGCTGGGACCAGTTTCCCAGGCATTTGTTTCTAATAGTTCCGGCGGGTAGTGGGGCATAGTAGCTTTCCGTGCCCTGTCCGGAAATTGGCGTTTAATATCTTGAAATAACTGGGTAAATTCCTTAGTCCATGTGCTCACGTCGTCCTGTCCGACGTCCCATGCTGGTGGTGGTGGCGCGATAACAGCTCGGGCGCCATCGTTCAGGAGGTAGTCAAACGAACAAATGTGCCGGCGCACACGGCGCATGACCTTACTTGGGGTGTCCAGGAGGCGACCTTCAAATGATTTGGACCGCAGGGCGGTCCTATATCCGCCAAGTATCAGGATAGTCTCGGTCTGAGGCGTCGCGATGCACGTCGCCAGACGGATTAGGAATTGCATGGTGGCACCGGGCCAAGCGATGGCAAACCATCCCTTCGAAGTGGCCATTTTTACTAGCGGTGCGGCCATATTGTCGCCCAGAATAAGGACTTTGGGCCAGTTGGCAATTCCGTGACGGATGAAGGTCCGTATTTCCTCTAAGAGGCGGCCCATGACGTTGTGACATGGCCGTGGACGTCGGCCGAAAGCGATGTCTTCCGGTCCGAGACCAATTCCCCAAAATGAGTCGGTGCGATTCGCCTCGAGCAATTGGGCATGGCCAGTGGCGAGTAGGACATTCTGGAATTTTGGTATTTTGAACTTTTCGAGGAGCACCGTTCGCATAAGGTGCGGCAGAGCAGGGCGAAGGCGCTCCGTAGTTTCGGGATCGAGGAATTTTGATTTGTTTCTCCGGGAAATGGCCTTGACATCTCGAGCTCCCAACTTCAGGTCGGAAATATCTTGCCTGGCTTGATCCTCGTCGAATAAATAGGTGACGAGGAGTTGATAGCCTTGCTCCGTTGAGGAGTATTCGATTGGGTATTGTTCGATAGTTTGACCCAACGGAGCCATATTTGATAATTCTGGCCAACGTGTGCCTTTCGAAAGAAACGTTTCGATGGGAGCGGCGTAGTTGATTGTATAGAATGGCACACGCGGCTGCGGGTTTTGTTCCATTTTGTTGATTTTCGGTCGAGGTTTCCTGTAATAATATTCATCGCCGTTAGTGGCGGTTCTTGAAGGTCGTTTGGCGCGGGAGCTCGAGTTCTTGGGGGTGATGTTTTGGGCTGGCGTCTGCATTACAATCGTCTTCCCCGAGGTGGTTGTTTTGGAGCTCGAACCACCTCCAGTCCAATGTCTTCAGGTTGTAACTGTCGTTGTCCGTCATTCTCGTCCGGTTCCAAATCAGGATGTGCGGCTAACATGTCCTCAATGTCCTGGTCGTCAAATATGTCCCTGAAAGGTTCAAACATGTCGTGCCGTGCACGAGCACTCCTAGCTGGTGGATTCATGGGCATGACAGGGTCACGATGTCGAGTCGGAGGGGCAAAAGGCACGGTTTGCCTAGCTGGGGCAGGGGGTCGGGGAGCAGGCTCTCGGGGAATCATACGCGGGATTACCACTCGGGCTTCTGGTCCGTGTGGTATATAGTCCGTATACACTCGGTGGCGGTCCCTAGCCTGACGATGTGGTTGGCGCCGAGTCGGTTCAGGAGGCTCTGTCCTCTCCTCGGTCTTCTCACCAGACGGTCCCAATTCAGGGGAACCCTCACTTTCCTCGGTAGAAGGGTCGAGTTCGAAGCGGGGTCTTCGACTAGGTCCCGGTAAAAGTTGACTCAGGGGTATCTCATCGTCCCAGTCTTCCCAAGTAACGTGCGGTTGAGCTTTGGCGCGTGCGGGTCGAGCTAGAGTCCCTTTTATGGCGGAGGATGCGCTGCGCGGCGGCGCCTTCTTCCTCCCCCGAATAGAAGAACCCTTGGTTGACTCGCCTATGGTCGATGTTGTTTCGCTAGCCGTGGGGACGGCTCGTCTTCGAGATCGTTTGGCTTCGCCGCCCTCCGAAAATTCGGTGGGTCGGCGTGGCTCTTTCGTACCTCTTTCCTTTTCCTCACGTCTCCTAGCCAAGCTCTCAACAAATTCTGCTACAATGTCGTCGGCGGCCGTTTGGGCCTCCGAGGGTGGGTGCTGTATGATAGGTCCTGCTAAATATTCTACTAGATCGGTTGCATCCTGAAGTTCTCCTCGAGCACGGGCCTCTTCATCTCTGATTCTCTTCCTTTCTTCCAAGGCCCATTCCCATTCTGCTTGTTGGTTTTGTCTCCTAGTGGTCCAGCGACCGAAGGAAGAAACCTGAGGGGTACCAGTCTCCTGTTCCGGTAGGGGTGATAACGCAACTGGGGTTATCCAATGCTGAGGTGGGGTTCTAGCCTTACGTTCCGCGAGGGGTGAGAGTAGGGGTGGGATTGTCCATCGATGCGGCGGTGTTGGGGATTCCACAGTTTCGGGTGATGTATCCTCAGAGTCTACAGAAGACACTGGTTCGCTAGCCGGTGTGGGGGCTTTAGCTGGTTTCTGTCGTGGTTTAGGTACGGGTTTTCGAGTTGGAGCTGGTTCTACGGGAGGTTGGCTATAAACTGGGGCGGATTGCGTAGGTGGTGGTCTAGGAGGTGTCGAGTATGGTGTAATCCATTCGTCAGGGGTATACTCCTCTAACGTAGCTTCGAATCCTAAAGGCATCAACGGCGCGTGCGGGAGCGGAGTAGGTGGAGCGGAATAAGCGTGTCGAGGTTTGGGATATCGCAGTTCGTGCAGTTCAAGGGATTCGCGGTGGGAGCGGTACGGTACCAGGGGTTTATCCGAGTCAGTGATTAAGCGTTGCGAGTGGGGACTGCGGTAGGTTTGGGTAGCGGCTGCGGCGCGGCGTTGGGCAGGCGTAAGCGGCGAAGTTTGGACGGCGTGTTCTACAGCCGAGGTTGGAGATATAGCTGGTTCGGGAGTATGGGGCGAGGACTCGTCCGGGTCTTGTGAAGCGAGTAGTTCGACGAGGCCTAAGTCGTTGACGTTGAATGGTCGTAACGAGCGGCCATTGCCTGAGCGTGGCAGAGCTAAGGGTCTAGTTGGTTCCTCAGTTCGGACGGATCGCTCTTGTTCTCGTATGGTAACTGGGGCAGTATGTTGTCCGTATTCCGGCGAGAATGAGCCTGGGGGTTTATCAAGCGCGTAAGGTAACTTAGCAGGGTCTTGTGTAGCGAGCTCCTGTGAAATAGCGGGCCATTCGGTGTCAGGAGTTCTATCGGGATCACAAATAGGCAACCTGTTTTGTTGCGGGGCTCCGGATGAGCCTTGAGCTGGAGCCTGAATGGCTAATCGTTCCACTACGGCACGGTGTATGTCAGCCTGAGCTTGCGTGTAGACTAGATTAGGATCACCGATCTCCACGCTAGTAGTGTCGGATGCGCCATCGATGTCTTGGCGCAGCCGGTCGACGGCCTCCGGGTCGGCAGCTTGTAATTCCCTAGCGAAATATTTATCGGCAAGAATGGTTTCTCCTGGTTCTTGTAGTGCGGCCTCGATGTAAGCGGGAGGCACGGCCTTTAGTAAATCGGCCATGTCCGGAAAGCTGCTAAGTGGGCGGTAGCATGGTTTAGTGCGATTGACATGGACTACATGGTCGGAAGCATTTGGTTGTCCGGGGAGTTTGACGCAAATGCAGGGTAGCATTATCTTAGTGATTTGGTACGGTCCACACCATCTGCGTTCCAGTTTACGAGATAATCCAGGTGTAGTATAGTATCGATAGACCCATACATGGTCATTAACACGGTAATCGGGGACTTTAATCTTGCGATTGTAATAGCGTTTCCTGTATTCTTTAGCGGATTCCATGGAGCGATAGGCTCGGTCTCTGATCGTGGCTAACCATCGTTGTACGTTAGCGCGATAAGCTTCTGCTCCGGGATAGCGTCCCCAATCAGTCTGTGTCTCGATTCCACCCGGTACGCGGGGTTGGAATCCGTGCATGAGCATGAAAGGTGGGTAATGGGTGGAAGCATGTACGGCGGAATTGTAGGACATTATGCAGTAGGGTAGGACTTCATCCCATGTAGTGTGGTCATTCTCGGGTAAGGCTACTCTTAGGAGGAATAGTAATGTGCGATTGAACCGTTCAATTTCTCCATTTGCTTTTGGATTGTAACTCAAAGTTTCTCGTTTAAAAGTGTGTAGCCTAGCGCATAGGGCTTCCATGACTTCTGAAACGAAGCATCCTCCTCGGTCGGAAACTAGTTCCTCGGGAGCGCCATAGCGGCACACTACGTCTTCGACGAAAACTCGAGCTACACTCTTAGCTGTTTGGTCAGGTAGAGCGGCGGCGATGACCAACTTGGTGAATTGGTCAATGAAAGCAATGACATACCGATTTCCTTTTCGGGACAAGACCCGAGTGTCCAATATGTCGACGAACATGCGGTGCATTGGGGCACTAGCCAGCGGGTTATCTCCGAGCGCGGCTCGAACATTTTGAGGTAAATTTCGTGATCGCTGGCAAAGTACGCATCGTTTTACATACTCGTCTACGTCCTTACCCATGGTCTCCCAGTAATAGAATTGTTTGAGTTTACTCAGTAGACGATCCCTACCTGGGTGTCCACCGAATAGAGTGTCGTGTTCGTGTTTGAGTATCTGTCGTATAAGTAGTCGGGGCACGCACAATTTAGGTCTGTGGTCGTTCGGCATGATGGGATGTAGGTAAAGAATGGCTGTGTCGGGGCAGAGACGGTAGTGGTGGGCTTCTAATTTGAGAGCAGTAGCTGCCTTTTCGTCAGCTGGTGGTTGTCGAGTATGTAAGTACCACCATATGGGTCCAAATTGTTTGTCTCTACGTTGGATATAGGGTATGTAATTGAGGAGATTTCGTCCTTCATACTGTTGAAAGTGTGGTAAGTATATGTGTTCGCCGGTGTCATAAACTTGTTCAGGGCGTTGTAATTGTACTCGGGGTCCGCATGCGTAAGCGACCTTAATTAATGTATCGAATTCCTCGACCTCTGGTAAACCACCATATCTTTTCCTAGCAGTTGTTGGTAATGTCCGGGGTCTAGTGGGGTCAGGTGTACCAGCAGTGGCACGAGTTGAGCTTTCGCTTGCAGCGCCAGGTGCGGGCGGTGTCGGAGCAGTTGGGGGCTCTTGTGGCACAGCAGGTCTGACGAATGTGTCAGGGGACGGTGAGGGTCCAGGGGCTGAGTCACTCACAGGTTCTTGAGTTGGGGCTGGTTCAGTCAGCGGTCCAGGAGCGGACGGGCGCTTCCTAGGCATCTCGACTCCTTCGGGCCATGGGTCGTCGATGTCTCCGCAGAAAATAAAGCGCGTAGGATCCGGTAGAGGATCATATCCTGGTCCTCCGAACATACGGTAGAAACGTTCTCTAACGTACTCGGGTGGGAGGTTAACGGGAGCGTCTGGAGGAAGTCCCATTAATTGTCGCGTAAGTCGTTTCCAGGCTTCTTCGGTAGGAAGTCTCCGCGGTGGTTTGGCAGGAGCTTTGCCCTTGCCATAATCCTGTCCTTTCACGGCTACAGCAACCATTCGAGTATGGTCCTGTGCGTCATATTCGGCTTCGTCAACCGAATCAGAGAAGTCCACGTCATGTCGGGGATCGCGTGAAAGTCCATCTGCGTTGGCATTGGCCTTACCAGGTCGGTATTCGATGTTGAATCCACCGAATTCCATGAGTAACTCATTACGCCATTGGGCTAGGCGTGAATTTCTCGGTGGTCTCTCAAATAGTGCCTTAAGTGGCTTGTGATCAGTCTCAACATGGAATTCGTGTCCAAGCAGGTAATGCCTAAAATGTAGAGCGGCCCATCGAATAGCGAGGGCTTCGGTCTCAATAGCGGGGTATCGGCGTTGGTAGTCCACTAGTGATTTGCTAGCATAAGCGATAGGCAATGTCCCTTTATCGGTCTTTTGCGAGAGCACGGCTCCTAAAGCGTATCCTGAAGCGTCCGTTTGTAGTATGAAGGGTTTGGAAAAGTCCGGGTAGATGAGTAGTGGTTCTTGTACTAGCGCTTTGCGTAGTTTTCCGAATGCTTCCTCGCATTGCGGTGTCCATTTAAATTCGTTGTCCTTACGTCGGAGGGCATTGAGTGGTTCGCAGATTTCGGAATAGTGTGGTATGAATTTGTGGTAGTAGCCTACAAGTCCTAGGAAGCTCTGTAATTGTTTGAGTGTCTCAGGGCGTTTGTAGTTATCTATCGCGGCAGTTTTCTCGGGGTCGGGTTTAACTCCTTCGGAGCTAATAATATGTCCGAGGTATTTTAATTGTTTCTGTCCGAATTGGCATTTGGAGGGCTTTAACTTAAGGTTGGCCTTACGAAACCTGTCAAAGACTGTGATAAGGTCTGCTAGGTGTTGTTCAAAGGTGGGTGAAAAGACTAGTATGTCGTCTATGTAAATAAGACATCTCTCCCATTCTAAGCCTTTTAAAATGATTGACATGCACCTTTGGAAGGCGCCTGGAGAAGAATTTAAGCCAAAGGGTAAGACATTGTATTCATACTGTCCATGGACAGTGACAAAAGAAGTCTTTTCCTTAGTTTCAGGGTCTAATTCTAATTGCCAAAATCCTTTGTTAAGGTCCAGGCTTGACATGAATTTGGTGTTTCGCAGGCATCCTAATATGTCGTCTATGCGGGGTAACGGGTACAAATCGCGTTCGGCCACTACGTTGAGCTTGCGAAAGTCAACGCACAAGCGTAAAGTGCCGTCACTCTTAGTGACGTACACTATGGGGGAACCCCAAGGTGAATCTGAAGGTGTTATAAGGCCTGCTTCTACCATGTTGTTTAGTTCTTCCCTCAAGGGTTCACGTAAAGAGTGTGCCAATCGATAGGGCACTTGCTTTATGGGCTTCGCGTCCCCAGTAATTATCCTATGCTGGTGTACACCACACCTTCCTAAGTCGAATGGGTGCACACTGAATATGTCTGCGTTTTCGGAAATGGTTGTTTTCAATTGTTTTAATTCATAGGGGTTAAGTGTAGTCTGTCCAAAATCGATTTTGCTTAATACTTGTATGGAGCGTTCCGTGTCAATTGTTTTCTTTTGGTCGTTTATGACCTGTACTACATTATCGCGTGTAACTCCTATGCGGTTGCATTGCCGGGTATGCTGAGGGGGTCCAAGTTGGAGAAGACGTTTATTGCTGTCATACAAGAGCTCGACCTCGTTGTCGTCAAGCATCTCGATGTGTCCTATGGTTTGTCCAGCGTGTATGGCAACGGGTATGTTTCCAAAGTTCATCATTGCAACTGGAATCATGCGTTGACCAGTGAGTACCAGGGCGTGTGCGATGGCGATGTCTCTGATGAAGGGATCCGGTACAAATAGTGCTTGGCCAGTAGGCGGTTGGGTGATCTCGGGAACAGCGTTGATGAATAGTTCGGTGTTCGGCGGTACTTGTGTGTATTTTCTGGACACTACGTTAATGACGGGCGGTCGATAGTCTCCTTGATCGGCAAAAGGTGCGGAGCAGTTCTCAATTCCGTTTGATAGATCCAAGCAGCGGTCCTTGAAATTTATGGCTACATACGGTAGTAGAGCCATGAAATCGGTGCCCAAGATACATTCGTACGGTGTGTCGGTGGTTACTTGGAAGTCGCATGGAGTGCTTAGCGAGCCTATTGTAATTGGTGCTTTCACCACTCCACTAATGGTCAGTTCCTGTTGTGTAGCTGATACTATGCGGGTGGTGTTGGTGTCTCTGGGTACTAGACCTAAACGGGCGGCTAGGGCTTGTGACATGATTGAAACGTCAGCTCCGGTGTCTACAAGGGTCGTGACGGGAGTACCGAGTATGGTTGCGTTGATGAGTAGCGGCGTGTTTCCTGCATTCATAGTATTTAATTGTCGGGTGAACATGCCTTGTCGGGGTCCACGACGTAAGTCACGGGTAGGAGCAGCGAATAATTCGTCGTCCTCTATGAAAACAAGTTCTTCTTCAGAAGAAGCACGGGTTGTCAATAGTCTGTTGGAGCGACGCGGGGCACGATTGGACACAACGGACACGCGCGGCGTCCCCGAAGGTACAATCGAAACCTCGGTCGGCGAAACTCGGGGTGTAGTGTCTTCCTCCGGTGGTGCGCTAGGGCCTCTTTTGTCAGCTCTAATCCACCTAATTGCTTTTCGGGGTTTTCCGTCGGTTTTGATCAATCTCCCGCGGCATGGCAGCCATCGGGGTAGGTAGTACGCATACTTAGGAGAGACCTTACACTTGGTCATGCAGTAGATTAGACTGATTACGCTGACGATGATGGTGATTATGAAGTAAGGCGAAAGTCCGGTATACTCTAAAGCAGGAAAGTTAACTATCTTTTGTACTTGTTCCTTGGCTATCTGAGCTACTTGTAAGTTTGTCGCCTTAGCATCGTCGAGTGAACTCCAGGTCAAAGGTCTTAGTTTTAGGCCGGAGAGCCGGTCAATAGTAATGTTTGGTCCAAATTTGATTGTAATCTCTTCTGGCTTTAGCATGCTCGTGAGCACGATCGCTCCTACTACTAACTGTGTATAATTTCCGTGGGGAAACCATAAGATTCCATTAGGTGGAACCTTAACGGCCTTGCCTAAGGTTACATGCGCGAGCTGTCTACGATTAGTCAGTATAACCTCAGGTTCACTGGTCCTAATTAGAACACCTTGAATGGTTGTGTGTACGGCTGTATCATTGGCCAGTGGGCCGATAAGCGTGCGGTTGCTGCATGCGTGTTTGGTGGATTCTGGCACGAATTCTCCTGCGATGATCCATTCTAGACAATTTGTACTGTGATCGGTCAGCAGCGCGTGGGGTGCACAAAAAGCAATTCCGGGTCGGTGCTTGCATGCTCCTAGATTCAGCGACTCGAAACGCGCGTGTCCCAGTCTGGCTGCATATTGCGGTAGCGGTAGCCTTAATTGCGTAAGTGTGTCGGGAGCGTTCCAACCTGTGTTATAGACCCGGAAATAAGGTCGAACATCGCTGCGTTTGGGCAAAGGTAACTGCAAAATAAAGCCGAAGCGAAATCCTGTTAGATCTACACTTACGGGCATCACTCGTCCAAACTGGTATGCTAGACTGGGTTCTCGCATCAGAATGGTCTTGGATATGCGGGGATCCATGGCGAATAATCGTCGTAGCATAACGACATCGATAACAGCAGGGGAGAGTTCACCATTTAACATGGACTCCATGATGGCCTGTACCGACGAGCGCATGTTCGCTCGAAGTATGTGGTCAATCAATTGATGATGCACGTGCGTGACCTCGTTCTGGTCAGCACATCGGACCTGTTCGATCATGGAGACTACCTCCTGCATGCTGTGATGTAGAAATGCATAGATGTCCTCATTGGCGCGGGTTAATTGCTTTATCGCTTTAGTATTCCGAAAAGAGACGTCATTCGTCTCGCGCATAAATTTTTCGAGAACGGTCACTTGCTGACGCACGTTATTAATATGAACGCCGTTAGCGAAGGCCATCCCTAAACCTAGAAAACCGGAAACAGCGCCGGCAGCGGCGGCGATTAGGCTTGCAAAGCGTTTTTCTCGGCGGTTGGTAAGGTCACATAGGTGTTCGTTTTCGACGCAGAAAGAATGCACAAGCAGCGAGTAATAATTTGTATCTAATATGCCATGATATGCGTCGTCCAGTTCACGTTCTAGTGCGCTCAAAGTTGTATGCAGCTGCGGATACTCAGTGCAGTTCGCTTTCCTGCAGCAGTCAGCACGGCAGGATCCATTAGCTTCGTACGGCGGACAAACATTGCTCACATAGGGGTCGGATTTGCGTTCCCAGTCTCTCAATGATAGCTGCAGGACTACTGGCAAGTGCGTGGTCTGATCAGAGGTGATTACTAGACCTTGCGGTTCGACGACGACTCCAACTTGGCGGTTTACAAACGCACCCAGTCGCGAGATTGCATCGCTGAAAGGCGAGAGCGTGGCGTGCGTAGAGCTTAACGTCGAAAGCCAAAGTAACAGTAAGATGGTACAAACTTTCCGCATACCTGTATTCTGACCTAGTCCGCTGTTTAAACCAGGTGAAGAGGGTCGAGCCATCTTTCGGGGAGGCTCCGACTCGTCCTCACTGTCCACTACATGCTCGTCCATTCCACTCGGGGTTTCCTTATCAGCTGGTCTGACATTCTCTACAGTTGGTTCGTTCTGCGCACCAAGATCCTCTTCGGAAGTGTTCAAACAGTCGGCCATCGCTAGGGCCAGCTGTTCGTCCAAGTCTTGAGTAGAGCTATTGATACTACTGCGGCGGAGTGTACACGGTTCCGAGATCAGGTAGTCTACTTCTACGTGTTCACCTATTGTCATACCGCACTCAATTTGTAGCAGATTAACGCTAGCAGGACGTCTCAGGAGTCTCAAACGCGCACACAAAAGCACTAGGCGATCCCGTCTATGGGACTCGTCTGTAAACTCCATGTTGTTCATAGAGTACTGAACAAAAGTAGTTATTGGGACTCCTTCACTACCCTGATTTCTATAGATGAATTCCAACAGCTGAGGCGCTTCGCTCAGCATCTCATGCAAATCGATATTGGCGGCGCGTGAGAGCCGTTGCATTCGGGGCGTCTGAATACCAATGTAGTATCGCCAGTTAGGTATTATGTACCCGTCGATGCGGATAGAAGCGCAAGCAGTGCTTAAGGTACCTTGGTAGTTCCACTTTCCGTGGTGTCCTACAAAATAACAGCAAGGATCGACGCTCGATGTTGGTTGGGCATGACTCCTCTTACACTCCTGACATATTGGGTGCTTGCTTAGCTCTGCCTCAAATTCCTTCTCCATGACTTGCTGGAGCGTGTGGCCATTCACGCATTGACCCAACAACTCCATGAGGAGTTCCAACGAAGCAAGAGCCACTGGATCGAGGTACAATCCAGTTACGCGGTGATCGATAGGGGAGGCCATACCTAGAATGCTGCTCAACATGGCAGAATCTCGTTGAAGCGCTGCGTCCTCACTACACTCAAAGCGAACGTCGAACAGCCTACTAAGATTGTTCAATTGTTCCATAGCTAACACAACTCTCCTATAGAAAAGAGCCTGGGGTTGTAGCACCATAGACTGTCCGAAGTCAGCGTTTATCTCACCTGCCCTAAAGTTAATCGGGATAAGGCATTCCGCTACAAAGGGGCTCGAATTTTCAGTTATTTCGATGCGCGGGTATTGATAGCTCGAGGTCTCGGCATGATCGGTGGAGATAGTAAACAGGGTGTCCGGTCCAACAATACGATCCCGTTCATTCACTGTCAGTGAGCGGAGGTGTCCTCGTTCAATCGGAAGGTCATTAGTAAGGTAAAGTCCATACATGCTGTGCAATTGCTCATCCAGTCGGCGTGATCGTTCGTCGTTAGCGTCCTGTACAAAGTTAAGTAATTGTCTTCGTCCCATACAAGCGTCTGAATGTTCGCTGACTATGACTACGGATTCCTCCGAATTACCCGGGGACATACTTGGTCTCCCTTCGACGGATTCATCCTCAGCTGCCTTGGATTTCTTAAGTGGGCTATCCGAATTACCCGAGGGCATACAAGGCACCTCTTCGACGGATCCCAAAATACTGCTAGAAATGTTAGACAAAGTGTCAGAGGACTCACCTAAATTACCCGGGCGCATACGCGGCGACCCTTCGATAGGATCCTCCCCCACACTGTCATCCGAGTGAGCCAATCTCAACTCGCTCGCGTCTGGCGACTCATCCTCATCGCTATCCTCTTCGGTGGTCTCATCCTCGCTGGTAGTATCGTCATCGTCTTCTGAGCGGATTGACAAATGGCTCGTTCGCGTGCTCAAGTCGATACCGTCGTCCGATGGTGCTCGCTGTAACGCATTGTTTCGGCGCGTTTCCCACGCCCCTTCACGGTGCCACTCTCGTACATCGGGGGTAGGTTCGCGTCGGTACCAATCGGCGTTCGGATCTTCCCAATTCGCCCAGAACTCTTCGTCGCTCAATAGTTGTTCCTCGTCGAGTTCATCATCGCTGGCTTCATCATAACTATTGTCAGAGTCGTCAGGGGCGTAGGTTATTTCATACTCAGGCTCACTGTCTGGCTCATCCTCAGAATCGCTGTGTGCATGTGCAGTGCTTTGACTTAGAGTAGACACTTTAGCTTCGCTTAAATGATTCGCTTCGCTCGCTGTGGATCCACTTCGTTCAAATAGGAGTTCAACCGACTCCCTCAATTCATCATTCTTCTGATCAGCAACATCGTTAACCACATCAACTTCATCACGCGAGTCATTGAAAAAACTTAGCTCAGCATGGGGAACGTTACTGCGCGCTTCAGTAACGCTTGGCGCAACGGAAGCCTCACAATGCGATGGACGGCCTTTATTTGCCACTCCGCCATCAACATCCCCGTATCTGGGCAGACCCCGGGCAATACTTTCAGCCCCAACGATCATACCCGCTTCATCGGTGCGAACGGTCGCGAACCCGCTGCTACCTCTGCTTGGATACAGGTGACAAGGGCGGCCCCGGTCAGCATCAAGGAAGGACCCAATGACCGTGGAACCCCTTGCCAATGAGGTCGGGAAAGTCACCTCAAGTCCATCGGTGCTATAATTGGCCGGTTCAAAATAGCACTCAATTACATCAACATCACATCCATCATTATCCGCCATAAATTCACTAATACTGCAAGCGCGACCTAACTTAGGCAAATCAGCAAGTTCATACGACACACAATTCTCATCATCACACAAGGGACGACCCGCGCGGCGGTCCGACCCACATACTACATCATACGACCTATAATTTAGAACGGAACTAGGGCTAGGCGACTCTGATGAGGCCTCTACATCGTCTGACCTAACCTCCATCGTCCCTGACCTTCCATCGGTCTCCAAAAGCTCCATGGGTGTCTCACACGACGACCCGAATCGATCCGTATCTTCTTGAGCCATATCAACGTCCTCGGCTTCCCTGCCGGAATAATCATCAACAACATCCACCACACTCTCTATCGGATGGCCAGCCACAGAGGAGGAAAATAATAATAACAATGGCTCAAATACATCAACATCATCATCCACATTCCTCGCAGTCATCTCCAAAGAGCTGGGGGTTCCGGAATTCCCCCTTGAGGTGATTCCCTGGGGACTGCCGGCAATAAAATCATCACTTTCTTCATACTCACTTAACCTATAATTTTCAACATGGCTATTCTCCATTTCATCACAACTCTCAACACTACCATTACTACCTTCCAATGCAATTAAGGTTCGTTCGTTCATTCCGGGCCTACGCATGGCCGGACGGTTCGATTGGTCGACCTGTCGCTCGCCTCGCGGTTCGCTCTCTAAATCGCTCGCAGACATATATACAAGTGGATCAAAACCTGCGCTAGGTATGTCCACGCACGACATATACAATCCCTCTCCCAAATAACCCTCTTTTTGGTATTTTCTATTTTCGGTGCTATATAATACAGTGCTGGTGCTATCGTCCAAGTGCTGTTCATAGTCACTGTCCGTTAGGCTCAATGTCCTATCTTCGGGATTGTCGATCGGCTGGAACGGACTACAACTCCGAGGAAGACGCGCGGCGTCAGCCCAAGGAGCGGTCGTAATCACATTCAGATGCCTCTCAGCAAATCCCTCTGTCATCTCGGAAAAGTCCATGTCATCGTCGTCTCGGTTCACCTCGTATCCATCGTCGTCGTACTGCGGTTCGTCTGCAATTGCAATAGCATTCACTCGTCCAGTCGGGGCGCTATATCCTAACTTACCCTGGATCATGCCGAGTTCGCGACTGAGCACGTCTAAACGGTGGGTGGTGGCTGGGCTAGGGTCACGATTACCTTTTGTTTGCGAAGCACTACAGTTTAGTTGATATCTGCGACGCTCTCCTGCGCCTCCGTTTCTATTTCCTCCGTTTCCTACATAAGGGCGATTGGCCTGTTGCGGTGGGCCTATATTGCGCTCGAACTGCGGTCGCTCATTAGCGACTCTCTGGTATCCATTAGCCTGTCCTTGCCGGTTGTTATACATAGCGGGTTGTCGGTTACCTGCGTAGTCTCCACTTCCGCGAGCATTATTAGCAAAACCTGGGGGTGGGCGGTTAGACTGATATCCTGGTTGGTTCAAACTCGGGCGGTTTCCTCCACTGTTCCATCCTACATTATTTCGGTGGCCAGCTCCGGTCTCGAAGCGACGAGGCGGAGGCTGCTGAGGACCTCCACGGCCCATAGGATAGTTATCGTTTCGTGGATAGGCTCCTCCGTAATTCCTCGGTTGGTACTGCATTGGCTCTCGACGTATAGCGCCAGAAGCATAAACTGGTACCGGTTCAGCATTGCGCAGCACGTTGTTAGCAGCTGGCGGATAGCGCGCGGGATGCGGACAATCGCGCATGACATGTCCTGGTTCTCCACAGCGATAGCAAGTAATATGCGGCATCGGCAAGCACGGCGGCGCAGCAGGCGAGCCGGGTACAAACGGCGGCGCGAGAGCATTTAATTGGCGCGTGTTTTCAGCTCGTTTGTCAATTACGTCTAACAACCGACTAATCGTGTCACTATTACTATTGTTTGCCTTACGGTGTTCCTCAATCATGGTCTGGAGTTGTGTGATCAGACCTTCACCTCCTTCCTCAAGAAGTGAGTTTACTGTCTTAGTGCGGGGTTTACTAGTAACCGAAGCGTCTGGATCGGGGCAGGCTGCATTTGCATCCTCGTACCGCTTAGCAACAGCTACCGTATCCCTGAAGGTCTCGCACTCATGAATCTGATTAAGGACTTGCCTGCGCACTTCGGGCCGTAGACCCCTCTGAAAGAACATGCGTAGCATAGTGTCCCTCTGCTCATCTTCCATGTCAGGGAAGGCACGATCACACAACTTCTGCAGCTCCAGGCCATACATGGCGACTGGTTCATTTGCTCCTTGTTGCCTAGTGCAAAGTCCTGATAGTGATTTCTCAGGTCTACGAGAAGACGAAAACAAAAAGCGTAAGTTAGCGACAAGTCCTAGAAAACTTTGGCGCTTCGCCGGTGGAAGGCCTTCGAAGGCCTCCCTCGCCGGTCCACGCAAGAGAGCAGGTACACAAATTAACTTTCGGCGATCGTCCCAACCATTGGCGTTGGCGAGACGGTTATACATACGAACCCAGTCCTCGAAATCCTGACCTCCAGGTTTCCCATCAAAGGTCGGCATGTCCCTTAACGGTATCATAGGAGGACCAGTGGACTGGGTGGTTAAGTGGTGTAAAATCGCATTCGTGGCACTCGCGTCCGCGCCGAGCGCTTCGGCAAAGTCTCCACGACGCAAGTGTCCGGTCGGTCGAGGTGGTGGCGGCGTCAACGGTCGCTCGCCGGCAGTTGCAGCCGGTCGAGTTCTAGTCCGTACGGTGTCCTCCATCGGTCCATCACTCGCACCGAAGAAGTCACTCGTCTCCAAATCTCCATTATGATTAATGTTAGAATCCATCCTCACAGCGGGGCAGGCAGTAGTATAAAAATAGGTTTAGGCACACGCTTTGCAAGTTACAAGCGGGGCTAAAGTTTCGTTGATATAAGTCGCTAGAACAGGCTCACAAAACTGAAGTTACCTTAACTGCAAACACACTCTTGTCTTCAAGAAACCGCAACGATCAGCAGAGGCGTGTTATAACAATGTACAGAAAACAACCCGGCAAAAATAAAAATGGTTACAGCTACCTTATACAAACAAGATACGATAATCTTTGAATGAAACAGGTCAAAACGGCGATACTACTAGCACAATCCAGTCAGGTAAGGAGAAGCAGGTACGTCACAACAGAGAAAGCAAAGGTACACACACAAATAATAACAATACTATTGCAAGGTACTAAGCGAAACGTTACAAAGCAAGTATAAAATGAAAGAAAAAGAATTTACAATGTCCAGTTATTGATATTCTACGATTGTCCGTTGACCCAAACGATACCACGGCGTGTCGTAAACGATTTGACAGATGGCGGCGTGTCCAATGTCCCAGCAGCAACACGGAACCAAACCCAGACGTCGAATAGTAGACAGCCAAGAGTCACCGACACAATTAAAATGCGACAATAGCTTTCGTAACGTCGAGGCACAGTCCCGTCGGCAATAGTAGACGCGACAACAGCTCCAAGCAGGTCCAATAAACTTTGACAATAATCGGTCCTTGACGGAGTCCCGAAGACACGGCAAGTAATCAGTCCGTCGTCGTTAAGCAAAGGCAATATCGAATATCGAGGAATGTCCTTCGGCCGATAACACACGGTGAGCGCGGATGTCCGTACGATAAGTCCAAACGCGAAAATTAAAGCTATTCCGTTAGAGTCGATTAGTGACGATAAATATGACGACAATCCAAATATAAATATCAGTGATACTTGATTAGCTGGTTAAATAATTAATCAAAGCAGACACGGTTAACTAAGAACAATTCTGAAAAAGTGCCCTTGACTATGTGCGTACAGGATGAGGCAAAGCGTCGCTGCTACAGGGAGGACACAGAGAAGCGGCGGATAGCAAGTCGAACGGTTCCAAAATCGATACAAATACGGGCACAAAATAACAAATCACACAAACTGTTGGAATGAAAATGCGTGCACACGATACATGGATTACACAAATAGGCATCGCAAGGAATCCCAAGGGCGAAAGGTCTCCCTTGAAAACAATATTTGATCCTAGGCAAAGTGGGTATGTGAAATCCCCGAAAGGGATTCCATGAGTGCCGGGCGGATGGTCATAGTGCATGAGTGGAATTAAAAATTTCAACTTACTACGGGGGCTTTGAATGAAAATTTACGCCCCACGGCGGATGGTTTGAACAAAAATTTTAAACTCACTACATGGGGCTTGAAATAACATTGACGCCTCACGGCGTGGCCCCCATACGTTGTAATAACCGGTGACGCAGCTGCATGGCGCAACTTCCTAACACCATGCCCATACGACCCCGGCTATCGTAACCTCAAGGGTGGACCGTGAATACTAAATTTTAATCCTATTCTTGGTCAGACCCAAGAAGCTACGCAGCTTAGCAGGCCGCAGGCGCGCTTCACGGGGTGTGTTCGGACCCCGCCCGAAAGGTTGCGCACGTGTCTAGTATCGGGTATGATTTCTGAGGTCCCCCAGGGAGGCTAGCACCGACACCTGCTCGCAGGTCATGGAGCTTAGCCGCTATTCCCTATCTTAGACTCATCGGAAGTTGTTTAGTTCTATTTTAGGGTGATAAGTGTTGGAATAAAATATGAAAGTGACCTTAGAAATTTGAAGCTCAAGTTGAGTTACCTAATTAAGATCGCGGTATGCTCCGTGTTAGAGCATTGACCTATGTGGCCCCCCAGGGTTCCGACGGGCCCTGAGTGTTTAGAGTCGGATTATCAATGGCGTAGCCTGCTCTTTTCAATAAATTTCATTTCGTTGAAAGTATTCGAAAATCCCTATTGAACTTTTCAAATTATCGCCAGGGACGAGTCAGCTTTTTTTAACTGTATTCCTCAGATTGTACTCTTTGATTCCAGTAAAACACGAAATAAATTTGATAGAAGGCCGTGCTCGTCAGGGCTTGCGACATTCTCGCACACAAGCCATGGCGAACAGGGCCTGCTCGTCCGAACGGACAAACCAAACAAGAAAGCTTCCTATCGACTCGGCATTGAACAAGACTGTACTCGGAGTTTCAAAATGTAACGTTTATTTACAGAATTAATATTTAGCGTTGGGACGAGTGTTTCCGAAAGTCTGCCGAAACGGCCGAAGTAAATCGCCTTAGGGGAGTTTAGCAGGAGCTCGCAGAGGTCACGTCGATTTAGTCAATCACGGGCCATGAGCGGTGAGGAAACAAATCAGGGTTGGAGCGTACAGACATTCGCCACGTTGCGAACTAGGGTCGGTTATCCCTGCTTCACTCAATGCTAGCGATCTACTCAGCTATGCAGCGCACTAAGCAGGGGCCCTAGAGTGCTTCAGAAATCGCCCCTCAATAAAGGTCGCTCTGGGCGACGACTACCTGGGCGGACGGAGGAAGGGCGGTGGACAGAGCCGACAATGCGAGCACGACAGCGTCACTAGAGAGCTACTCGAAACAATACCGACTGCTGACTATAACGAAGAGCGCCGAACCGTTTATCCGTAGCCCATACTGGTATTAGTACCTACGTGTAACTTCGTCCTATCGTATTTAACGACACTTCCTACCTAAACATACGACTGACTGAACAACGAAGACTGGGGGGGGAAAGAAGGAGCAAAGATGGAACAGTTCCTTTTTATTTAGGCCTATGGGACGCAGTCGGGGTGCAACAGGGCCTGAGGCGTCCTTACAAACAATTTGCGAGACGATCGTCCAGCCGGCTGGTTTTCCCTTCGAATTTGATGTCGGGTTTTGGGTGATGAGGCGAGTCCCTTTTTCTAGCGGACCGAACCTATCCGAAGTCTAAGTTAGCCTCATTTCCTACCTATTGGGGTCGTTTGAGCTACTCGGGCCCTAGGCGATCGGCCCGGGACGCATTTGGGTCCTTTGTTTCTTTCTTGGGTTGTTGGTCCTTTGCCTCTCTCTAACGGTATTTTTTTATCACACTGCAATGTTGCAGTGTCTCAACTGCATTGTACTGCAGTTGAGTTATTATCGACTTAACATTAGAAGTCGATGTACTCCTATGGCTGAATGGTTAAGACATGTGAAAACTGCAGCGGACTTGAATTCTCCGTGCAGGTTCAACTCATAGTACGGGAAATGCAGCTCGCTGCTACTGAAAATATATAAAGGATGAAACCCGGCATACATAGTACATAGCCTAACGGGCACTCATGATAAATAGTGAAACCTGGCTCAACTCAGCGATCGACTCGCTCCAAAAAGAAAAAGGGGTTTTGCACTCGCCCAGTTTGGGGCCGAAATGGCCAGGGCGAGGAGGTAAGTTTTCTTTATTTTTGAAAATCCTAAAATTTTATTTGATGGCGGGGACACAATGTGTTTCTCCCGCAAAATCTACATCTAGTGATGGCTCAGGGGTAAAGCTCAATTTCTCATAGACGGTGGTTTCGAGGGAAGACCATTGCGCAGTGCAATGATGAACACTGGTGAATTTAGTTGTTTTCGCCACCTAGTTATCTGGAGTCGGAACTGCTGTATCACCACTAAACGGTGCACTATCGTCACAGATCGAAGTCGGCGGATTTTTGCTCAGCTGGGGGCGTGATCCTCCAGCTCATTTTGGTTACACGGGGCAAGAAGACACCTAAAGATACTCCGGTCAGTCGTCCCAAATGCGATGGGTGTACCAGTGAGATGCCTACCGAATATGTCAGCTGCGTGCTCTAAAATTAAAATTCCAACAACTGAACAAAGATGATTCCAAGACCATAGTACGTAGAAACAGCAACTACCTAGCTCAAGTTGATATGCCTAGAATTTGATCCGTCTTTTATGATCCCAAATTTGCTTAACTCAAGAATAAAGTGAAGTTTTAAGGGTTTCCTAAAACCCGACAGGGGCTAGTCCTCCGTCCCTAAGCTGCATTTCTGTCCAAGCCCAAACACGGCATGAGCATGGAACGATCAACTAAACTGCAATTTTGGAAACCATAATCGTAAAACCAGTGAACCATTCCCTACTGCCTGTGTCGTGCACATTCAGGAAGTTTTACCGTGGTCAGCTCAGGAATATTTTTTGATCCTAACTCAGAAGAAGCAAGTCATGTAAAACTTGGACAAGAAGCGTCCATTCCGTTGTGCCTTGCCTATGACCACGGGGAATCAGACTGACTTCGACTTGGCTGGTGAATTTTCCCTGTGCTCGGTACCTACGTACCCTAAGTCGCCTCGCACTTCCACTTCGGGATTCGATCTTAGATATGTATTCTAAGTGGGGTCTGTGTGTAGCACTTCAGCGGAACCCGCGGGTTGTATTCCAAAAAGGTAATGAGTCTGTTTACATAAAGGGGGCGCTACATTCACTGGGTACCTATACGAACGGCCTGTTACAGTTCACACAGCAGGGAAATTAGACCCCTGCATACGCCGATCCTTTCTCATACTTACATTCTTTGATCCTTGGGGCAGCACCAGCTGAACCCCCTTCGCGAGGTATATACCTGCGCGGAAATCTTTCACGATCGATCCCATAACGAAGCGAAAAGCGAAGAAACGAAAAGCCACCGAGCAAGTGAAAACAACGAACTATTAACACGTAAAATCCTGCGTCGGAGCCGGTCAGTAGAGTCGACCGAACTCCGCGCTGCCGAAGTCAAACTGATTCGTATTTTCCGAGTGTCGCTCGTAAGCTCGAAATTTTCGCCTGTATGTTACGATGGCGATTTTGTCGCCGTCCAATCGTCGTCGGTCGGGCAACGCCCATTTTTCTTGGGTTTTAGTTCAGTGTCCAATTGGGGACACTTCCGGAGAATTGAATCTTGACGGCTACCGTAAACCGTCGATGTCCTTAAAGAGAGTCGGCTTCAATTAGATTTGCCGACTTAAAGTTTGAATCTTCCGAGTACTCGGAAGTTGACCATCTGTGATTTTTGTCCAAATTTTCCCAAGAAAAGTAGATTTTAAAGTCGTTATTTCCCGTCCTCATCGCCGGATGTCCAGCGAAATTGGATCCTAAACTCACAATGTTCGAACAATTTCCGGTCCCAACTTAACTTAAACTAGTACGACTACTTTCGGGACACGCAACTTCCTACTTCAGCCCAATTAGCGTGCCGATCAGTTTGAATTTGGATTGTTTAATCTTCCCATCTCATCCTAACTCGGCGGCGATCGACTTGGTCTTTGTTATCCTCAACTTGCCGCCATCCTAATTAAGCTAAATCTAACTTAGCAGATGACCCTCGTTCATGAGGACAGTCGAAAACGTCGAAAAGAACCGAGCTAATTTGAAATTTGTACGCGAATGCCGGTACTTCGAAGTCTCGCCGGGGGGAAACCGACGACGCGAGAACGTCCGTCTCGGGGCCAGAGACGGGGCTAACCTTGACCTACTCCTAATTGCTCAGGGACCCTGCTCCAAGGCCCCTAGGGTCCACAGAAGGGCCCTAAACTGCCCCCCCGTTCGTCCTATCAGTCCATGTCTTGTTCGTCCGTAAAACTCTGAAAATTAGTAAATTTTAGTATGTGGTGTCCTTAAATACATAGTTATATATATACATACATATATATTCTTACATGTAAATATAATATATATAGAAGTATACATACATACACACAGACACATACACATACTACACACAGTAGACACACTGGCGTCCTGAGCGACAGAAAGGTCGCTCAGGATAAACACAAACGCAAAGCACAGCAAACACAACAACAACAACGACAAAAGAAAACCGACTAGAAACGTCGGTTAGAGAGAGAACGAGGACAAGATCGAAAGGACAGCGAGGACACGAGGCGGGTGTGGGAAGGGAAGCGGGACAAGGGGAATCCGGGGGAATTTTCGAGGGGCTGGGGTCAGATTCAGTCCCAGGACGGAAAACGGGGTCGATTGATACCAAACACGAGGGGATTAGACGTAAAAGCGGGTCGGAACCCACTTATGGGTTCCTCTATGTATTAGTATGGGGAGCTTTAGCAGGCTCTCCTGCGTTAACGGATGGGCGGAGCGACGCCCGCCGGGTATCGTTGGACTCAGCGTCCAACGGCGATTTGAACGAGGGGTGATATCGCCACCGGGGCGGTAGGAGTAAAAACGGTACTAAAATTGGTGCGGTTAGAGAGAGTCGTGGCTACAATGGGGGCGCGTTTGTTGGTCGTACGGGTTAACGGGGCGGCGGAGCGAGACCCGCCGGGTATTTTTGGGGATGTCTCATCGAGACGAATCTAATGAGGGGCGGTTCGCCCATTTTAGAGTAGAGTGAAAAATCTCGATTTATCGGTGCCCATCAGCGGTTGACGACTGCTTTCTAGGCATCCTTGCGCAGCTACCGCGAGTTAACGGGGACTCGGGCGGAGGTTCGCAGCATATGGTTGGATTCAACTAGTCGCGACGAACAAAACGAGGGGTCGCATGAGCCGGTTCTGACGCGGGGTACGGCGACGGGAATGTCGGAAAGTAGGGTTTCGTATTAGTTGCATACTGCAATAGGTCACAGAAGCAAGGCGGGTTGGCCTAAAAAGTTGTCCACAGCACACACACATGAATAGATACCTATACATATTCTATATATAACATGTCCTAGCTACATGGAAAGTGATGGTCCGGGTTGCACGGCGACAATCCTACCTAGCGTAAGTAGCGATTGTCTCTACGTGTTACAAGCGAAGTTGCGGTGTTGTCCGGAGTGCCTTTGGATGTCCATTCGCGATTCCCAAAGCGTTCCACCAGCCTGCTCTGGTTATTCTCCATACCACGATATCGCAGACGGTGACGGACCTCCGAATGAGCCCGGCATCCGTCGTCCCTTACAGTTGCAAGTGCTACCAAAGTGTGATTTCCGCTTATTCGGACTTGTTGTTTTCTGTAACCATTACCTAATATGTTACTAAAACCAAGTAAATTTAATATTTTTGATTTCAGTCTTAACAAACGTGTTTTCCTGAACGTGCAGCCAGGGGCCTCCTATTCCCGGACGGTCGTAACCGTCAACCCTATAACACATGATGCCTACCGGTTGAGTTGTCGACTGCTTTCCAACTGTCGTCGGCGTAAAACTCTATTTTCGGTCATACAGGTCGGTTGGAGGCTCATTTCCTCATAAGTTGGGACTGATTGGAACACTCGTCCCTAACAAATTCGTAACTTACAGCGATACAAGATGATCCATTAATCCAAACGACACAGTTATACAAACGGCACATTCATACAAAATGTTTCAAAATCAATATAAGTGACACTTTTATGCAAAATGTTGCGTTACTATAATTGACACTTTCATACAAAACGTTGCATTAATATAATTGACATATTTATACAAAATGTTTCGTTAATATAATTGACACTTTTATACAAAACGTTGCATTAATATAATTGACACATTTATACAAAATGTTTCGTTAATATAATTGACACTTTTATACAAAACGTTGCATTAATATAATTGACACTTTTATACAAAATGTTTCATTAATATAATTGACACTTTTATACAAAATGTTTCATTAATATAATTGACACTTTTATACAAAATGTTTCATTAATATAATTGACACTTTTATACAAAATGTTTCATTAATATAAACAATATTTTTATACAAAATGCTTCGTTATTATAGACAATACTTTTATACAAAATCTTCCCTTATTGTAAGCGAATTATTTTGAGCGATATTTTATACGAAATGATTGTCTGACACAATGCGACCCTTGTATATGCAACCAGCTATGTACCAACGCGTCCCGATCCAAATTTTCAGTGCAAAAGTCCTGAAATGCCCGTGACAGGGCCGAAGCGGCCCTGTTACAAAATTTTGTTTTTACAAACAAAGAAACAAATAAGATTGTCGAACTTAAAACCATACAAAAATCCAAAAAACCCCCATATCTCTAAAAATTTTTGAATAAAAAAAACAGAGTAAAGATTTAAAAACCCCCCCCCCCCCCCCCCGCCCCCATACAAAAACCACCGCCCCAGTTTCATTAATTCCTTCTCAAATACAATGTCTTTTTATTTGCGTTAATCAAAAAACAACATGGAGCGAGCTTGCTCTTGATAGAGCAAATCATATCGATTCTGAGAGGTGGCTGATCTATTTTGTAGCTAAATAAGTTCATGCTAAGACATTTAACTACTTTTACATTGATAGTTCGACAAAACTTGACATTCACCACACAAGGACCCAAATCCACCCCCGTTTGTCAACGGAACCATCGGGGGGGGGAACCGCTTGAATAACAACCAAAAATAAAAACGCCCGTGGGGAAAAAAAAGCTAGACATGACCTAGAAAAAGAAAGACCGACCAACCAATTTCACCCCCCAGGGAAAAGAGCAAAGAAAAATAATAAAAAAAAAAAACCCCTAACAAAAAAAAACCTCCCCTTCTACAACACCCCCCCCCCCGCGCGGGGGGGGGGGGGAGAACAAGAATACGCATGGCCGGATGTGGAAAACCCCTTAAAATCCAGTTTATGGTTATTTTGCCGCGGTAGATTGATCACAGCGCTGAGCGTTCAAACTAAAGGGCACATCGCCATCACGTTTTACACCGAACAAAAAATTTATCCAAATCAGTCCTCCCAAGATGAGTTTTATGAGTTATATCAACAGGCAAGACCCAAATTTTCACGATTTTTCCTATCGCCTTCAGTAGAAACTCTCTCGCTTCGCCAGCTCCATTTCAGTTATATCTGAGTTTCTCAGTGAACCTGTCTCTAAGACAACCTTTCACAGAGTTGTTTTTAAAGCATACGATATAGACTGTACTACGAAGATGCATGTTTAGAATCCAGTGAAATAATAATTTCTTAACGGAGCCTACTGAAGAAATGCAAATACAACTGCCCAGCACAATTTTTACACCGCAAATATGATTCCTCCATGGCTTCATTTCATAAGCTGCAGTTTGTGTTTAACTCGACGAGTACTTACTTGCTCCAATAGAAGGACTTTATAGCCGCGCTTTGCTAACTGATAAGCAGTTGCTGAGCCTTCAATCCCAGCGCCAACTACTATGTGGTCAAATTCAACGCACGTCATTGCCACGATTAAGCAACTATTTTAGTATCCTAATAATTATTTGCCTTAAACCCACATAAGATGCGTCAATATAGATTTAGCCATTTCGCACCCAGCTCTGCCAATTGGTATCAGCGCTTTACAACATGTTATACAAACAAGTATGTCCCGATAAGTATGTTTCACCCGCGTTGTTATTCGTTCTGTTTGCGTGGTTCTTTAATGTACGGAGCAACAGCTTTCAGATAGTCAATGGTTCGCGTACGACCGTTTTTGCCAGTGCATGTTCGATCCGCGGTGCCGGCTTGAGTTGTCAATCATTGTGCGATACAGAAACTAGCTGCAGCTTTAAAGGATAAGGATAAATATCGATTGCATTGCATCAGCTTCCAAGCTCATAGGGGTGGGAGAGTTACCCCATGAAAGTCGGACATCCCCGCGTGAAGCTCCGACCCCATCGACAGGTCGTCCATCCAACCCTCCCCCACCCCCCGCCCCGCGCAGAAGGCGCCTCCCCCGCCGTCTGGCTCAACCTTACCCTTGGGAATCGGAAGGCCTCCATTCTGATCCCCGGCTAGAACCTCGGACCTGAACATGTATACATACTGCATCACTTATATGCTACAATCATAGGTGGGAGCAGAAAGGGTGCGGTGGCTTTCCTTTTCCTCTTACAGTTTATTGGCTGTCCGCCAGATTGCAGGAAACGCGAAAAAATTTATAACAGCGGCTGCGCCCACCACCCCATCAAAAATTGTGAGATAAAATGCTGGTTCGTTACACTTTAACAAAATAGCGTTAAGGGTATGCGGTTATCAATCGCCTGCTTCAAACTAAAAACATAAAACAGTACTACATCCGAACACAAGCTGGGGGTTATTGTTCTGTGGTCATTACGTATTGCTCAAAATAATTTTTGAAGATATATTCACTCTTCACGGAAACAGTTTTTTAGTTTAGAAAGTCTGAAAGCATGATTTACGAAGTAAATTTAAAACTGAGGATTTAATAATCCATAAATAGAAGTCATATAGACACAAGTACGAGCATCGCCCTTTGCTTTTCACAATATAAAACAATGCGGAACACCTAACAGAGCAGTCGTTGCCTATATGCTCTTGACACTGTTGTATATTGTATTATACCAATGCCAAGACTGCATGAAAATAACACTGCAGAAGAGTATGATACTGGGTCTTAACTCATATACGTTACCTTATCTGATGCCGTGGTCGTTTACTATGCCACCCGCCTCCCACCAAAGATTCCAGGGGATACTCATCCCCAAGTTTCAACGTGGACATATCAAGTACTCCCAAGTATCTTTTGGAGATAGCAGTTATCAGGTCGACAACAACCAATCAGATTAAAATAGAAATTGAAGCCATCGCTCTTCCTCCTCCAACCTTATTGAGTATTGGCGTTCCGATGGCTGCGGCGAACCTTGAGGTGAAGCCGATAACCCCAGAAAACCTTGGCCCTGTGCATCCCTTTGGGGGGATGCGAAAAACAAGAGTTAAACTAAAATATATAAGTATAAACAAGAGTTAATGATGAACTCTTGCACCAGAGCGCGACCCTGATGTCACAGTACATTTTATACGTTGAGGGATGATGCAATCTATGTTTGCTTCATTTGACCCACCTTTAGGGGCGCTGGACATGCTTCCTGGTTTTGTCATGCCCATTCTCCCATAACATTTGTCTTACTTTTCCAAGTTTTGCTCTATCCTTCCCAAGTTTACTTGTGTCCTACCCCAAAAGGATGTTCCAAATTCGAACGAAGAATAAAACATCTAATTTTTTGTTCAGATTTGAAAAAATGGGAGGAGGGGAGAAGGGGACAGAATAAAAGTTGTAAAGGGGGACAGGACGAAAGTTGGGGGTCATGACAAAAATCGATCTTAGGACCCATATCCTTTCACACCCATGATGCTTCTCACATTTTTAATTTTTAATCACTTCGAGCAGTTTTTAATTTTCCCCAATATTGATCAATTTTATCCTTAATTTCTGCCAATCTCCCTGAATTTTTGACGCTTTTCCAAAAATTTTCAGCGCGCGGATGTCCTATATATAAAATATCCAAACATGGGGGCTGCTCACACCGCAGTTTGGGGCGGCTGATTCCATAGTTCGGGGCCCCCCTCACATAACGGTTTCAGGAATTTCCCTCACATTATGGTTAGGAGGCCTTAAATTCTAGCTCTACACATGAATGTAGATTCGCCGAGACCGTGTGATCAATAATGCTATCGATCTACAGTGCTTCAATTATAGTATCTTTAAAAACATAAAAAAAAACACTTAAATAAAGTTATGTATATGCGAAAAATATGCAGACGTTAAGCAGAAAAAAACTGTTTACATAAAGGTAATAATTAATCTAACCACCAAAATAGCAATCTTTTCTATCAGCTCCTGATATGGCAATGTATTATTCGTCGTCGTTGATTGCAATATATGTATTCAATCAAACTATTACAAATACAAGCTTTGTATGCACTGATTTAATGATTTACCGTAAATGTGGAAAACAAATCACATATTAATGAAACTGTGACCATTTGGCCCAGATTTCTGGATCTTTTTAATCATTTTTACCTTATTTTGAATCGAACCTTTAATATTTCAGGTTTCTCCAGCTATTTTTAATCGTTAACGTATACCAAGAGTATACCACAAGGAATGTAGAATAGTGGTCTCCTAAGACTCTCTGTGGTGTATTGGCTACCCCATCCCAAGGTATCCGACAGACAACTAACAAATCACCAATAACCAATCAACTTAAAGCAGGAATGTGAGCCATTGGCGATTACTACTCCTCGTCTAATCTCATTGGTTATTGGCGAACTAAGTTACTACCTCCCTGCACTGTCATTTAACTTTAGTGGGAGTAGCCAATGGCCCTTAGAGAGCCTTGGTAATTACCCTCTTGCAATCCTTCGGGAAAAAGGGGTGGCAGGTGCCGGGGTATGCCAGAAAATGACCACACCAGATAAGCAAATGTACATAAGTATACCAAAGAGTTTACTATTCTACAAATTTATTATAATGGACCCTCGCGTACACTGATCAGCACTACATGATCCAATAACTAAATTCAGTGCTGATTTATAATCAGCTCATTACTTTGTCATAGGTAAGACATATAAAACTAGGGTATGCCGAGATGAAATGTTTAAAGAGAGCTTTCGCTATAATACATAAACTGGTCAATCCTAGTACAGTCAAAGCCAAAATACAATATAGTGGTATATATAATATTATATATTCAACTGCCTATAGTGGTCTTATCCGGGCTAACAAAATGCTAGAACACAACATTTTTAATAAAATAAATAGACAGATACACGAATTTTACATATGGAACATGCAACGACACGTTCAAGCTGGGACACAGACATATCAATGTGAATAGTGCGCAAACGTTACAGCTATATAACCAGGATGACTTCTAAAATTTCCGCGGGAATCAGACAAATTAAATTTCCCAAATTGCCATTTGGAATTTAAGTAATCTAGTTGTCCATGTGTTTTGTATAGTTTAATCTCCATGCTTAGTGAAGACTTCCAATGCGATTAAAGTTTAACCTAAGGCTAATCATCGGTCTAAGGTATAGCTTAGTTTAAGGCTAATGCTCAGTATGAGGTTTAAACTTAGTTTAAGGCTTAGGCGCAGTCTAAGTAGTCTTAGTCTAAGGCTTCATCTTACTTATCTAAGCCTTCTTTAAAAGCTAACCTTTACGTGAGAATAATTTTGCTGAACAATCAATCAATCAGACAGTCAATTAATTAATCAATCAATCAATCACTCACCAACGTTTAATGAATAACATGATAAATATAAGCACGATATATGTATCAAATATAAAAGATATAATACAGTACTTGCAGTAAATTGGAAGTGTCAGAAAATGACAAAGAAACTTATATCTCATAAGATTTCTCCTAAAACTAAGAAAGCTGTATTTGTTTTATTTTGGCAGACATTCAAAAGCCATCTGCACGTCTAAAAATTACAAACACTCCCGGACGACGTGCAAATAATTAATATTTGCGCTACATTTTGAGAAAATTCAACGGTAGATACGGACGTATAATCTGATGAGACTGAAGCATCTAATGTGTCAAACAACACAACCATTTCTCGGCGCTAGCGCTGCTACAATGTCGGAATAAACTCTGAAGCATAAAATCTAAAGCATTCCCAAAATGTATCGAAACATGGAAATACGCTCCTAAGGCAATCTTGCGGACATGTCTAACATTAGAACAAATTTAAACATAAATCATCCTACTTTTGCGTTTTATAGTAAATTCATTAAAATGGTAAAATTTAGATCCACGTCAAATTCAGTGATACCTATCAATTTCAAACTTGAACGAAAGCTGTTACTGTGCCCATTGTATCTATATTTTGAGAAAAATAAGGAGTCATCTAGCTTTTTGCAATAGTTTAATAAGAAACAATTGTGTTAATGAATACTGCAGAACATTATTTTTATGTTTTGAAGAAATAACATAAAATTAATTTATAATACACAACGAATTTTAAATGCTTACATACATTTCAGTTTTGAAACTTTTGGATGAGTTGAAACATTTCTTACAGAATTGAATTTAAAATACAGCAAAATTCGCAATTATTCATTTCGTTTGAGGCTTTGAACAACATAGTATCATTTTGCAAAATTCCGTAAGCACATGTAAAAATTAGCATTGAAACATGTTTTCCAAATTTGAAACTTAAATATTCGGGAACAGCAAATGTTTCTTTACATTAAAGTAGATTATTTTTATTTAAAATGTAAGTGCGTTTTAAAATCGGTTGTATTAACCATTGCTGGAAAATCTTGATAAGCTGCTAAAAGTCCGTTCACTGACAAATCACAAAGTATTTTAAATCACATATTTTTGAATTAAAGAATTGATGGTATTTTCATTTCTAAATTGAAAATAGTTTGATAATGATTTGGATCAAATTTCGGCAGTATACGTATGCGATTAATTAAAGCTGTTTATATCAGCAATCTGTTGACAATGTGAATTGACCTGCAGTTTACCAGGCGCTAAATAAAAACAGCATGCCAACTTACGTATAAAACAGAAGACAGCAACAACTGAGCTTGTGTCTGACCTATACTAATGCAAACAGTGTCAATACAACATAATGGTCAAATGAGCTGCAATTTAGACGATATTCAATAGTTTAAAAAATCGCTATGTATATTCCCTGTGTAACTAGCTTTGCTAAACCAGACTAAAACATATTATAGTTGAATGAAGGGCTCATCGGGGAGCCTACATGTCGACAATTTAACTACATTTTTGTTGTTATACACACCCTGAACTTCATTTGCATTATTATTGCTTGTCTACTAGCACAAACACAGGCTCGTCGTACGCTAAATCCGAATACAGACATATTTTTGTATAATAAGAACTGATATTACTAGGTAGTAGTTTGATTTCAACTCAGTTCTGCGCACCTATGTTTTGCAACACGTGGTTCAATCACCGTCACCACCACCATTAGTGAATGTAGAGTATAAATTTTGTTTCAAATATTTGGCATTCGAATTGCAGCAATAGTTCATTAATACTGTGTAGGATTCGATCTATTCTATTCTATCAATTTTTATGCGCATTCCTAAAACCCGCCGTCACTGATGATGATAATAATAGTTGTTTTTACAGTTGAAATTGTGTTTTTATTATAGAATTAAACTTATTTTTCAACGAACAGATCCGTATTTAACCGCAAAAACTTAAATAATATAATGTTCTATTTCGTTCGATTTGCGGACTGTTATTCATATAGTTTACAAAAACACAAGTTTAAATACTGATTGGAAGTTTGAATATTTTTTGTTAAAACAGAGCTTGCTGAGGCAGTCCGAGCCTGCCTTGAATCACGTAGCGTGTTGATGGCTCTAATATTTAAAATATACCGACCTTGGATCGACTGTTCGTTTACTGGCTATAGAGCGAGCCATTATGCAAACACTGTTGAAATATTTAAGCACTGTTGAAAATTTAGAGCACACATAGCACAAACCTGGGGTCAGCCCAGTCAGGATTTTTTTATCCACGTTTACCAAAAGCATGCCACTAAAATGCGTAGCTGCGGCTCATATTCTTACCTATCATGCGAAAACAAGTGAACAGCATACATCCAACCGTACAGTACTGGAAAAATTACACTCACGTATCTTTTCGTAGAGTTACTGTGGTTCTATGTGTATTTCATAGTGATCGATGGTGGGTGTGGGAGGATAGGGAGGTTACCCCTAAGAGATCAGACCCCTAAGCTATATTGTATTCACCCCTGTCCTTGAAGACTCCGCACCCCCACCATTAGTGCATATTGTCTAACGTTGAAGTAGATTCGTCGTAATACTTAAACGAACATGTATCCCTTAGCTGCGAGACTCGTACACTACTCACTAAGCAATCTCGAAACTTTTAAACGCACCGCACATATCATTAGCGAAACAACGCAACAGCAACAACATACGTTCACACGTCGACGAATTAGAGTAAGTTATATACACAATTTACGGAGGGCAATCTTTTGGGCACATTGTGCATCGTACTGCTAACAACAGCTCACATTTACACTAATCTTACGGCTATTGGCACAATTTAATGGTTTATTGATTGATTATGATGTAGTAGGTTCTGCATATATTCAGTAAACACAAATACATAATTTAATACGTCGGCTGCTGCCGGAAATCATCCTAACGACAGCGACACTGCCCTGTTCCAATATCGAAACAGAGAAATTTATTTGGAAAAAGATGTGTTGAAATGCACTGTTTCTTTTCACTTCGTTATAAATTTGCAACTACTTTGTTCGCAGTACTGTGTCGGTGATGAGCGTACGTACACTTCGCTACAACAAAATTCTGCAACACACTGCACGCACGTCATATAGTGCGGCGTCCGCTGCAAAA
This sequence comes from Trileptium ribeirensis, assembly GCA_030248225.1. Classification (NCBI taxonomy): domain Eukaryota; kingdom Metazoa; phylum Nematoda; class Enoplea; order Enoplida; family Thoracostomopsidae; genus Trileptium; species Trileptium ribeirensis. Next base: position 70,692 of record JASANE010029711.1, read on the forward strand.
CGCTGCACATTCTGACGCGCTGAGCAAGTAATTTCCAAGCAAAACGGTATTAACGCCACGTATATACTATATGCATACATTTTTCGATTATGATATACTGCAGCAAATGTAAACACATGTCAACAAATAGTATTATAGTTTCTTCTTTGAAATATAAGTTTGTTGGTTTTCAATATTCGTTGAAGTTCTGAGTTAATTTATTGGAAGCGAGGGCTTAGTAGTAGCGACATTGTACAATTTTTTCCTTTCGCTAATTAAAGAAACGTGCTATTTAAAAGTTTTTATATACATCTTTTATAGGTAATATTTATTTTTTACGAATTACGCTGGGCTCATATCTGTTTGAGAATGATAAAAAATGACGCTGGTTTGATTTTTGAAAACGTTTAGATACTAGCAAAGCGGAACAATTTCAGCTCGTCCAAAGAAACAGTCACAAATAGTGATGACCAAATTACGGAAAGCTGAGATACGCTTTTGTATTAACATATATGATTACCGAGTCAGAGACAATTACGAAAATATCTCAAAAATAGACCGCTGCTTCGATTTGCACCGTGAGTTGAAAGGACCAATTGTACAACTATACAGTACAACAACGCAGTACAAAAGCTACCGTGAAACATCGCAGTTGGGCTCTCCTTCGTTTAGTTTCAGAAAGTAACATAGTATTTGTATTCATATGATAATGTTTTAAAAATATGCTGATTTTATTCAAAATTATCCAGCATAAATTTATAAACTATCACGGAATGGGATTGGAGTGCGGTTTTCTCAACTCCGAAGACTCTAAATGCACGGCTACTTAGAGTAGGAGTCAATCATGACTAGCCAGTTTGATCCCAGGAAGTTAATGGCGTGATCCACAAGTAGTCCACTCCATGGCTTCTCCGGCAACATCCATGGATGGACGGCTAGCTTTGGCGGATTGTTATAGTATTCGGCACAGGTCATACATCATGGACGCGAACTTTCAGTATCTTGATCGATGGTTGGCCGGTAGACAGCGGTCTGAAGCAACTGCTTAATTCGCTGCATCCCAACATGCCCAAGGTGCACCAGTTCAAGGACCTGGGGTTGAAGACGTGAGAATCACAACTCTGGAGCCGTGCAGTAAGTATCCGTTTCAGGTATATAGCGATTCCTTCAGCTTCAGAATCGTCTTATTTCAGAGTACTTGTCCGTTGAATGTTCTGGTAGCTATCCTTCGCGCGTTTACCGTATTACGTTCGAACTCACCGGCTCCTTGGCCGATTCCTTAGCAATTGCTTGAATATCAGCTGGCTTGGCTTGTAAGCTTCGATTGCGCACGCAATGTCTCCCTTTCCTCCCCGTAGAACTGATCGTCTTATCCACAAGGTAGGCGACTAAGAGCATGAGCGCTGGAATGATCGGATGTTTACCGGTACTCGATTTCGTAGCCTATAAATTAGTTTTTATGCATACATGTTTTGTTATGGTCACTGCATAGATGTGTTTTTCACCAAAGGTATTTTATTGTATTGCTGTGCACGTAAATACTGTCGTTTGGCATAAATTGCGCTTACTATATTGTGAAAAATTTCGCTCCAGAACATGCTAATTTACATATAGTCGTATTTTAGATCTGCCACATCTCGCTTGATTGTAAGCCACGGTGGAACCGATTGAAAAGTTGGTAATTAGAATCCGAAGTAAAGACTTAAGTTAGCTTCGATTGCGACTGCTGCCCGCCAGAAATTCTAAGCCATATTTGACACTTAACGAGCTTAATTAATTCGCTTTTCGAATATCTATGAACAGGTATGGATCATAGCGATCTATCGGTCCTGCAACGCTGGAGTAAAAGTCACGTTTCTAGCCGCTGCACCATTCGAAGCTACAGCTCCATCGGAATGGGACACCTTACCAAGTATTTTCCAAATCTTGATTTATCCGAATTCAAATCTAAACTGAAAACTCATATGTTCTCGGCTTTTTGACACTGAATTGTTGTAGCATCTGACTTCTTATATAAATGTTCATACCCAGCGCTTTTGTTACGCTTTTGCAAAAAACACGTTACGAATGTTATTATTACTCGCATGGGTTCAGATTATGGGAGACAGGGAGTCCAAACCCACCACCTTTTCGGACATCGAGACTGACCCCTTCAATTTTTAGTCTAGAGTTTACATCCTGAGCCCTCCATTTTTAGTGTGTTTTAGTTTAGGTAGGTTATTAATTGTTCACTCAAAATTTATTAATTGTTCAGTCATAATTAATTACTGGGTTGTCTCACAATTTATTAATTGTTGACCCAAAACAAAAAAAGTTGATTACTTTACCGAGGTTGTTATTTCCTTTGATAGCTGTTGCCCATCTTCTTGAGACGTCCCCTTCCCCGTCGTTTGCCAATCGTTACAGCTTTTGCTTCTTCTCGTACTTGGTACCCATGGAACATAATTTGTACGCCGATTGAGTGCTTGGAGACGTTGTGCTTTTGGACTTCTCTATAGTCGCACATATAAAATCCTTAGTGATCGTGCACAATATGCCAGCAGTCCGTAAATTGCTTGTACTCTTCCCATGATTGAATAAACTCTGGCTGTTGATGCAGCAATCAAAATCTCTCATTACTGAGAGAACAGTTGCTTGAACGCTGTTTCTTGTATCGTCGTTCTCCATGTCAAATCGATGAACAATCGGGTTAGTTTGGCACCATTGATATGCTTTCGTTTCATCCACTAAGTCTGCGCAAGGAGTTGTTGCATAATCCAGACAATTTTGGCTTTCTGTAGTGACGATATTTTGCATTGTGGCAACAAATTCCTAAAGGCGGCACGTTTATGCAAAGTATAAACATCCTATTGTTATAAGTCGGTTACAACGATCAAGTCCGTTATTGGTTGATGGAGTCACCGCTGCGGCACCTTCACATCAAAACTGTAGATCAGTATCAATCCACTCTTTGCTGAAATATTCTGTGAATCGCGAACTTGTTGTTGAAGTTTTGGCCAAAAAGAGAGTTTTTGCGCCTTGGAAAAGACGAATATATGGGCAACACTGCCAATAGTCGAGATCCACATTAACATCATTCCACTGTTAGCCCAGAAGGCCTTTTCGGTTACGGGCCCTATCTTTCATATGGGACCAACACGTCAGTCGTCTGGTGTTGTTAGGAAAATACTGATTTATAGCTCCACATAACGACTTTACTCCATCCGCCATAGCAAAGTTTGGGTCAAATCCAGCTATTGCCGCTTGGTGAAAGGCACAAAGTTGTTGCCTCAAAAAGCTGAGAAAATGATATTTTGGGTGAACAATTAATAATTTTCGTTTAGTTTAAGCCACTTCGGAACTAACCTTTGGTAGTATTGTCCAGTTCACTTTTCGTTTTGTGATGGATATGCACAATATGAGTTGATTTGAGTTGAGATGATTTTCATAAGTATACTAAATAAAAAAGCCTAGTAGTACATATGTTGCAGCTTTTACAACGTTTTCAAAGCGCTGATTGATTATAAATCATTCAAGATTATGTCAAACCAACAAAGAGGTCTTAGTTGCTTCAGTTCTTGAAACAACTTTATTATCGTTATATTATTATTATTACTAGAGCTACAATGAATGCATAACAATTGCACGTTCACAAGATTTAAAGTTTATTTGAAAATTTTGTTTGGTATGCAACTATTGTTTGTGTAATGTTTATCGTCTTCAAACGTGCATAATAGTTACTACTGACTGCATCAACGATTTTATTTGTCGTTGTTTTCGGCCAGGCTCGATAGATGCACAAGAAATTATGTTGCACAAACTATTTTTACAACAAAATTCCTCTGTCCAATTACACAGCGACGACTAAACAAACGCTAAATAAATTATTAATTTTACCAGTGACAGAAAGACAGTAACGCTCAAAACGCGTATGTGCGGAAATACTTTTCAATTTGAAAGTTTTTGCATTACCCGTAATTGGTTAAACATACCAGCCGTGCTTAGTTACGTGATTTCATTTAGGTTTGTAAATTAGTGTTTGAAAGACGAAGGCTTTGCGAAATTCTTCGAATTCCACTGGCTTTGTTCCAACAATTTACGCAGACGTGCCCACAAACACGTAGTCAGACTAGTTGTGTCACACACCATTTTGAGAGGGGGTAGGGAGAGGCAACTTCAGCGGTTGCTGAATTTTTATATTTATAAAACGTTCCATTACTACAAAAGAATTTGTATTCTTTATTGTTTATAATGTAAATATATTAACGATAGTGATATGCCGGGTGTCAATAAGCTACTACTTAAGTTTCGGCCTTGCTAAGGTGATCTCAACATCCGTTACAAAACCTTTTACGCTGTCTGTCGCGCTATCACAGTATTTGTTTGATTAATAAACTTTGTCTGGTTAGGAATCTCAGGGTGGTCACCGCTTCGCTAATGTTCCTGCCGCCCCTATAATATTGTAATTTATTGTTCTTGATAGTAAGCTAACGCTGTTTCTTTATAATTTTTTTTGTCGTAGGTGTTTGATTTTTTCAGCAAAGACACAGCGAAGAAACATCCTTGCGTGTGCCAATACACGATGAATCATTAATTATTGAGCAACTTTCTTCAAAATCGAACAATTTGAAAACCGTTTTGTCACATGCGAACAATTCTTTTAGTTATGCAATGTAGTGTAACCGTGTTACCAAACGTTCGCTCAAAAACTGGTATGTCTTGTATTGTGTTAAGGTGCATTTAATGCATAGCCCAATTCTTCGGCTTAAAATTTAAGCCCAAAATTGAAATTGAAAGTTTTTTCTTTAATTTTAAGAATTTGACTGTAAACATGTGTCAACATTTGGGCAACAGAAAGTTATGAGAACACATAATGAAAAATTGTGAAGCAAAATTGAACAAAATATTTCAAATATGTACATTCAAATTTGTAACCATCGTGATTATATTTACAATAAATTACAAACTTATGGCTTAATTTTTATAAGATTTAGTTTCAAAGATTGATCAAATTTCAGCACGAATTTTGAGATGAAAGTTTGAAATCAAGGACGCACCTTTGGTCAATATAAATGTAATCCGCTAAGCGTTAAGCAACGCTTTGCAATAATTTAGCTGTAAGTTGAAAATATCTTGTCAATTATTGCAAAAATATTGCTTGCATCGAATTGTATAGGCGAATTATAAACATATAGTACCGAAACAGCAGTTGTCAATCTATGGAATGAAGCATATTATTGTGCTTGAAATAATCGAATGCTATGATTTCGCAAAACCGTTAGGGTTATATGATTAGTTCTTTTAGTAAATTTTGTGATTAAGCTGAGATTTAAATACCAAATTTCGGAAATTGTACGTGGTCGTATGGCGCAGTAGTTAGATCTCCAAATTGTGAGGCTGCGTGTTCGCGCCTGTGCATATCTTCTTGGGCGATAGACTAATTCCAAGTTACTTCAGGGTAGTCACTTGTAAAATAGATCGGAGCTTGCTCGGAAGGTAATAAAATTTTCCGTGTCGGAATTGCCGTACCTTCACGGCTTGAGTTTCGGCAAGTCTGGCTGCTATTGCTACGAAACGGTAGATCAGCTTCCGCGTCCTAAGTACAACTTGATGACTTTAATACCTTTTTAATATTCTGCTATAACTTTATGTTTATTACACCAAATTTCGGAAATTTTCCGTCTGCATCTACGGTCTGCTGGAACGGTGTAGAATTATAGAACGGTATTTAACGGTGTAGAATTTATTTTTTATAACCTTTGTTTCTTAAATTATTTATTGTCTGCAGAGAATTTCGTTCAACCAGCGATATGACTGGTTAGGCACCTGCGTTCTTACAAGTACATATTAAATCCAAGCTGTACAGTATTATCGATGTAACTGTTGTATTTCACAGCAAAAATTGGTGCATGATTCACTTGGTAGTATGCTATTATATTACGTTTTATCGTTATCGGAACTACATACCTATATAACGTTACAAATTATGTAGTTAAATATATTTGAAGTACCTATATTTTTCATGATTTCATGATTTTCGTGTGCTATATTGATTAAATCGTCCTCGAATAGAATATTACTTTTGCAGTTTTATCAATTTGTGACTAAGAAGGTTTGTCTAGCTGTGGCAATTTTGCGGTGAAAACAGACATTTACTTATTATTACATTGCTACGCCATATTAGGAACACAATTGACATCTGAAAATTACCACTGTGTTTTGTCTTATAATCCCTCGGTTGAAAAACAAATAGATTGGCTAAGGAAGCGAGCATCCGTGTGAATATATAATAATAAAATAGATATTGTATTTTAAGAAAGCTACCTATATGTAAATGTAAATCAGCACCGGTTTCAAGGCAATTAATAGCTTGGTCTCATTAATTCCAGGCAGAAAATGTCTTAGGCCTAAGGATCCTTTCATTTCTTATGCAGAACAAATCTTTGAACTTTTCCCGACCAGAGCCTCACATTTGCAACAGAATAGCTTGCAAAGACATGCGCTAGCTAAGCTTACTATGGGGCCTGCGTGTGCATGTGCGTTAATATTTGCTCACTTTGTGAGGGTTTTATTAAGGAAAAAAGCAGAAGCTTCTAAATAGCGCAAGGATTAGCGTACAAAGTGCGCAGTCAATCGATCCAAATTCAGTCCGCCGCCGTAGCAAAAGTTTGTTCAACAATTCACAAAATATACAGAAATTCCTGATTGAAAAGATTAAAGATTTGATTTTAAAAATAAGACCTCATGAAATTTAAAACGAGTAGATGATATTTATAACTTTGAAGAGACGAGCGTTTGACTATGTCTCCAAAAAGAAGCACTAAATGTTCTTGAGTGTCCGCTAAATTTTCCTTTATTGGGTAAAATTTTTCTCAAGTTTTGCCTATTTGTGCCAAGTTTTACTGAATTGTCCCTAATTTTGGCAAATATTTGAAAATTCGCGGCGCGCAGTGCTGGGGACAGGGTGTCAGGCCTCAGGGGGTTTCTCGCATCGTAAGAATGGGTGCTATTCACATACTTTGGGGGGCTGACATCAAAAAATATCGTAGGGGGCGTCACAAATTTTTTGGTGCGGACCCTTCATAATCCTAAAGCCGGCCCTTAAAAGCCGCCATGATCCGTTAGATTTACAGTTACTTAAAGCTCCACTGAAATGACGCTTAGAAAACAAGACGCAGTTCAGACGAGAATGATATATAGTTCACACGTAAATATGGTGCTGTTTGAATTCGATAAATGCGATACTTAATAGACGTCTGAATCAGAAACGAATACTACGCGCTTTGTATCCGTCGAAATAGAACAGCTGTGGACCTAATTAATAGAAATAGCCTAATTTTATCGTCAACTGGCCTTGTAATTGTCCTCTTACGATAAGTATGCCTACACAGAAAACGCCTATGCTAATATAATATTTGCATTAATAGCAAATATTATATTGCACAATTTCATTTAGCATTGCCTTATGCTTATATAAAAATTTAGTGTAATTATGCTTAATTTGAACCATAATTATTCTTATTGCAAAGCTTTAGCTAAATGTGATGCACAATATTAAGTTTTATTAATAACTAATTTTTAAGCATACATAACTTAAGTATTAAAAACAACGCTATAAATTCTGCTAAATATTTGGTTCATAGCCATGGTTAGCATGGGTTCATAACTGGTGTTTAAATATTTGTTGTATCTATGGCGCATAGGGATAAGCCTAAGCTTTACCTGGGCTGAAAACCTGAACTTCATATTTTCGTTGCATGGTATATACTCATATCAAGTTTCAGCACCATCGCTAATATAGGGCGATATAAACGTGAAATGATCCAAATTGCCTAGGTTTCACCTTTAAGGCAATTTTGGTAGTTTTATATTATCACTATATAACATAACAACCACTTCTTATAAGTAACTGTAACAGTCAATGTATATATTCGACCACTCTAATGTAAATATTTAGCGCAAAAGTTGAAAAAAGAAACTGCTTAAATTTTTTTCTCAAGTGCAGCGATTTTTTTTGTTTGCAAAATCTAATCTCACTCAGAAAAATTAACTTCTTTTGTCTATGATCGATAGATATGTATCGTATTTTACAAAAAGTGAAGGACTTTGTAACTTCAGGTAATACATAATTGTCCTAAAAGTTTTATTTGATAATATATGCTATAATTTCATATATATTCTATGAAATAGAGTAAATGTTACGCTTGTTAAGCGAATTTTATGCATGTATGCGTCTGCCAACTTAAGGAAAAAATAAAATCTTTGGCTTAAGCTTGTAGTTAAGACAGGCCCATAGGCGGGGTGGGACGAAGACCACGTCCGTGAAAATGTGCCCCCTCCGTCACGATAAGGCAATGGAAAAATATTAGCCATATATACTCAAACTGCGAAGAGGCCTTTCATTTGTAACCATCAACTATAGCATATATTTGAGAGAATTGACTTGAATGTGTGTCATATGATTATCACTTCTCTTAATACAGATATTTTCTCGAATTTTTGACTTCTGCAAAAGCTGCGTACATTTCACGTAATGGAATATTTTATTAATATAAGAAATTTTGCAGCTGACGAAATTGACTTGCCTCCTCATGAATTTAGTTTTTTCACCCAAAAACAGAAATCTGGCTTGGTGCCTGAGCTAAGGCCTAATTTTTACGAATGAGAACAATCAGCTCTGTGCATTGATTGATAACGTTTTCATTACCCATTAACCACGTGTAATTTATGCCATGATCAAAGGTTTAACGACAGCGCTAGATTAGGTAGCATGCAATGTTTGAACGCCACGCAGCACATCAAACCCCGATCGCATTGGTGAGCGGGGAACACGAAACTGACAGAGCTATCGCAGAGCTGCTGCTCGGTTGCTTAAGGAAACTCGAAAAATGAGCTAATTACAACGCACGTGCAAACATACAAAACGCGTCATGCTTAGTTTGCACAATACCTTGCAACATACGCTAATGCCAATTGGCAGAGCTGGGTATAAAAGGGTTAAAGCTATAACTTATACCACACATAGTCATTGCTCCTCATGCAACTACATGCTCTAAAATAAGTACAGGCATACAAAGGAAATAGTCGTCATTTTTTCAGGTGCGTATTGTGTAGAAATACAACTTACCTACTAAATTTACAAGCTAAACTAGGCAACATTTCTTGGATAGTATGCATAAAGCATTGAGCATTCTGATAGCCCTTGGACCTGATATTTAACTTTATGTACGTTAGCACGCTGTAAACCTGTAAATTGTCGCTTGGAATAATCATGTAGCCATTGGAAATAGATTTCCTGGACCTTATTTTGATATAAAATAGCATTTGTTTTCAAAACTACTGTTGTTTTTGCGTTGAGAGAAACTGGTACGCCTCTGAAATATAGGAAGAGGAAATATGTATATACGTTTAGGCCTATTTCAAATGATGGTAGGTACTTTAAGAAAATGTTGAAACCAAATTATGCTGAAGTACCTTTCAGTGGCGGATGCAGGAGTGGGGACAGAGAGTGCATTTCTTATGCAATCTTTTTCAAGACCAATGTGGCCTGCTATGACGCAAAACATTTAGGTGAGTATACCTGAGTTGTCAATACACTTCGTGATCTCAAAATCGATGATAATAGCGTATAAAGTCATGCTTTTTTCATAAGTGCGTGTGAAATTGGCAAATGTGCTCGACACCAATTGTTTTCGTACATCACTGAGCCCGAGACGCGTTTACCAAGTTGAAAACATATACTTGTCGCGGTGGGGTTCGACGAACATCGAATGGAGTCGCACGTTCCGTGTGTCCCCTGACCCTTAGCTACACCCCAGGTAATTTTAACTCTTTTGCAATTCAGCTCATATATATGAGGCGTTCCGTAAGAAGACGTGGCATCCCCCACTTTTTGACCAAAAGAGGAAGCCGTAAGCGGCCTGCCTAACTTTTCACTAGCAGACTCCACCTTAGAGTAGCAAAATGCACACCTGTGTATATTACATGTGACCACTTCATTTTTTCGTTCGCGTGCTTGTCTTCATTCAGCGATGTGTGTGCGGTGTGTCAATATACAATTTTACATTCTTCGACAATGTATTAATATTGATGAAAATGCGACACCATTTCGCAACACCTTTTATTCTAAAATTCTTAGTGTTGTTGCTAGGATTGTTTAGATCAAAGTTTCATAGGTAGAAACTATTTTCGATTACTATTCGACCACTTTCGATCGAACGATATGTGTCTCAACGTGTTTCTTTCGCGTCTGTCGCTGTATTATGTTACTGTTGTCCTTTTACGAACAATTTATTTCAACATTTTTATGGATTGTAATATAATAATAATAATAATATAATATCCTCCAGAACAGTGCGCACGGTGCATTGTAGAGGTGTGCGCTATGTTGTCTTCAAGTTGTTCGTTTTAGTTATACTAGTAGTCAGTGGTGGTAGTAGTGTTTCTCTTGTCAATAACAACAAATATTACTATGATAACAGTGTAGTGCACTGTTTTGTGTGTATTGTGTTTGATTTAATTCGCATGATTTAATAAGAACCAAAGAAACTAACGGTTACTACTACAGGAGATTTTTTCTTTTAATTATAACAGGTAACCACTACAAAATTATAGTATAATAAAATAATTATTTTAATTATATTTCTTGTTTTGCTTTTGGGACACATACTATAGTAGTGATGCGTAAAATTTCAGTTTGCAGGATTCAACATTAGCTATTTATTATGTTACGATTCGTAGAGATACTGCGAAATCACCTAGAGATCACGATTACTGAGCTAATTTACTTTGCGCATGGACTGCACTGTTTGAAAAAATACTTTATTTATACGAGTTGGTCGGGGTTGTTGAATTACATTTAGAGCATATAACACGTGTTCATTCGATCCGATCCTAATAGGCTGAATTCTTCCCCAGCCGCATTCCGATTGCATGAGCATTCATTTTCTCAGATACGATTTGGATCCGATCAAATTTGGCATGCTTTATCGGATCGGATGTGTGAGTTCACAGATCGTATCGGATCGATAGCAATGTGAATATGACATCACAGAAATCGTTGTAAAATCATGTTGTCAAGTACAAATTTTAGTGTCAACTTTACGAACGATTCTTGTATTTGGAAGTAAATGCTTTAATGAACTATGGTCACAAAGGCTATTATAATTATGAGACCTAATTGTTTATTCAATAACATAGAAATATTTGAATCATCTATTCCAATATATAAATAAATTATTGCATGTGAAACATTGAATTACAGAATTAATCTTTTGGTGCTTTTAGAAAACGTTGATCAGTTAAACATTTTATTCTTCCACGATACAACATTGTGTAGAAACAGAACGCATAGTCGCCTCTAGTTGAAATGAATGATCTGTTAATGCACATAACAGTTGAATCGCTAAAAATCGAAAAATTTCGAGACTGATTATAATAGAATTTTCGTTTATACTTGCGTATCAGCCAGTCAGAAGATTGTAGTAAACCTGTAAATATAGTAGGATATATATAGTAGGATTCTAGGATAGTAGGATATAGAGTAAGATATATACCTGTAAATATAGTAGGATGTATTATATAATTACTCACAGCACCCGATTCGAGACTGACTATCATAGAATTATCCTTTATACTTGCATATCAGTCAGTCAGAAGATTGTAGTAAACCTGTAAATATAGTAGGATAGTAGGATATATATAGTAGAATAGTAGGATATAGGACAGTAGGATATAGGGTAGGATATATACCTGTAAGTATACTAGGATGTATTATATAATTACTCACAGCACCTGATTTGTTACAAATGGGACTTGTGCAACACCTGCGTAACACTAAATGAGACTGAGTAATTATGATAAAATACATGTTCTGTTTGTTCAGTAATCGTGTATAACGTGTTTATTGGCAAAAGTAAGTAAAGTTTTCTGACTAATCAAGCAGATTTTTTTCTACCGTCTTTACTTTTTGCTTCACTATTTACTGAAAACTGAGCGTGTTTTGATACGTACAAAAGGTAAAAATTGTTATGTTTCAAAATTTGAATGTGTATTTTTCGCAAAGTTTCGTTGAATTATGTTTCAAAATATTTTATCCTTTGTTGGTAATGTTTTGATCTTAAAAACTCTGAATAGTCTCCGCTAGTTAAAATTCTTGAAATTAACTCATTGCTATATGAATTAATGTATATATATTTCCTACAATGTTGAGCAAACATTTGCCCTAGCACCTGATTGAATCTGGAGGTTTGTCTGCTTGCCTCGTACCTGGAATGTTCGGCTGCTTCAACAACATCGGAAACAGGCGAATAACAAAGCACACACAAAACACACGCCCACGCCCAAATCGGTTAACTCATCGATTGACAATGTACGCTATACGAAATGTGTGACACAATGCGGCAGAGGTTTAAAGTACTTTCAAATTTTGAGCCAAAATTCCAATATTTCAACGTAACTTAAAGTTACGCAGTCACAATGGGTTGATTCAAAATACGAAAAGTCCAGTTTACAAGTGTTTGTTTATCACGATAATCGTAACTGTAACCTTACTCAGTCGTAACATGACATGTTTGTATGGCGGAGCTAGTCTTGATACGGATTTTGGACACTGTGCAATGCGACTGAAGGTCGGTGTCGAGTATTATTTTTATCCGAAGAATTTCAGACTCATTGTGGATTGCACTGCTTTGCTCAAACAGATTACGGGTGCTAGCCACTTTCAAATTTATCTGACTTTTTAATTTTTAGTCTTCGGTGTCTACAATTTCGCGGAAACGGTGAACAATAAAGACTTATGTGGTAATAATAGGCAAGTTTAAATTATAACATTACGAAAATCACTAGTTTTCAGTACTCTGCGCGACTTTCTAGACTATTGTAACAAAATTTTATGGCCTCGTCTCAAAACCAGGTTCATATTTTCAGTGCGGCAATAAAATTTTCCAGGTTTCCACGGACTATTTTTAACATTTTTGATCTTTCGCGTTTGTCTCAGGTTATGCCAGTTGCTGTGCACCCTATGTATTTTCATGGTTAAGTAATTAATACTACGGACGTAAAACGGAAGCAAAATCAACTGCGCCAGGTTGACAAACTGATGTTATGGCATCATATAAATAGCAAACCGTAATGTGGTATGTCTCAATCATTTGCACTTAAGAACCATGGAGAATGCGCGAAAATATAACCCGAAAGATTTTTAATAGTTTACGGATAAGGATTTTATTGTTTGCATGATAAATGTGCCTACATGCTCGAATTCTGAGGTCTTTGGGAATCGCCGGGTTTTCGTGGGAGGGTCGGTTTTGGCTTTTTCCAGGAAGACCAGCTTCTGAGAGAGGCGTCTGTTGCGTCGCTAAAAGAGGGGAGGGGTCGGGGCATCTGCCATTTGGAATGATACTTCTGTGAGCATATATGATAAACATGCATTCAAAATGCTCCGTATGATATTTTCTTATGGTTTATGACCAAGGACCATATAGTGAGCCGAAGGAAAATATAACGAACATGTTTTCAAATATCGTAGTTTGGAAATTAACGCAGAGCACTAAGTTAAATAGCAGAGAAATCACAAAATACTCTGGATTTAGTTAGTTATTTTTTCTACAACTCATCGAATATTTATTCCAGGTTGGGACTAAATTTGTAGTTGTTAACAATAGTTTTTTGCGAAAACACCAGATTTTTGGACTATAAGATTATGATAACTAAATTAATCTCTTAACATTTATATAGCAGTCGGCATCTCAATCTCGCGGTGTTTGGCGCGCTTTACGTAGTATACTTAAATCACAAAACGGTTACTTATGTTCAAGGGCTGTCAAAAATTAACTGACAGATTATCAGCAATTATTTGTTTACCAATCAAGGTAATTGCGTATTGTGACAATCATCAATCAATTATTGTAACTAATTACAATTATTTAAACCAATGTGTATATTTAAGCCTAGCTTGAAAAAGTCATATAAGGAACATAAATATCAACTATAAAGCGCGCAACATTGGTATTGTTGCACAATACTGGTCGATCTTGCTCGCTGATAAAACAAAAATGGACAATGTTTGGGGCGCTAGTATCGGAGCTTCTTAGCATAAAGGCGAGATTCGAAGTATTTTTAGCTTTTGCACTTGGTTAATGAAATACTTTACACCACACGTTATACACAAAAGCAAAATCGTAGATTTATATGACTTTCTGTAGAGTTACTTTCGCATTTAGAAGGTCAGCCATGGGTGCGAATCAAGGTGGGCATAGGATGCTGTAGGATGAACATGGCTCCATATAGACCGTGGCATTGTGTATAATATAATAGAGTATATACGGTATTCTAAAGAAATAACTTGTAAATCAGTAAAAATCAGAGAATTGAGCTAATTCAATCAATTTTTCATCAGGAGTTTGCCGCCGTAAGTGCCTGGCCACTCATTGTCAACGTTCTAGGCTAAAAATTGTAGCTCGAGTTACTATGTTTAAGGCATAAATAGGAAACACTAGGGCATTATATAAATTTATGCTTCCTAGCATCATTTATTATGTATTTCAGAGTTTAACAGTGTCATAGCGACATTTCAAAATTTGACATCAAAATTTGAGCTCAAACTTTTTCAGGCAATGTATCTCATCGATATTGGCTAAAGGCATATTGTTGAAAAGTTTGAGCAGTGTTCTGAAGTTCAAACTTTCCAAAAATGCAAAAAAGATGCTTTATCAAAACTTGAGCAAAAAGTTTGAGCGTGTGAACACGTCTTTAATTCAAACATGTTTTACTGTTTACACTCTGAACATTTTGTGCTGTACCTAACGTATATGTATTTTGAGGGGCTGCATTCAGGTCAGGACGGGTCTCCGAAAAATCGTTTCGGGTTTGGTTTGAAAATTTGGGCACGATATAGTCTCTACTTTTGACAGTCTTTATATATTACGGCTAAGGCTATATCAGAAACATGCAAGTAATATATAGCTGTACTATATACATATCTACACAGCTGCACGTGGAAGATGTGGTGTCGTTGACACGTAGTTGTGCCCTGAAGTTTTTGAGATGATCAGTAGCCTAATCACTGCATATCAATGTTGCACCCGATCTCTAAAAAAGTTAAATGCCAGATTTTTATTGTGGTCAAAAGTCACCAATTGAAGAGAAACAAAATATATTGCCGTTATTATGCAATGTAAACTCAACGGTTAAAGTCTTGCTATGGTGTAAATATAGTGCACATATCACATTTTGACCATCATTGTTACCTCATAACTTAGCTATGGTTACTACACTTCTATGAATTAATAGTTTAATATTTAAATATGTAGTGTGCAATAGTTGGTAAATGTGCTTACTTAATCCTCGCATTTTTAATCTTAATCCAGCATTAGGTGCTTTGCTTTTAGTTTATTTCCCATTAATCATTATCAATAGTTAAGGTTACGAAATCAGTCCTTACTCCTGGTTAGTTGATGTGTTGTTCCTGTTTAGACGTATCTTAATAGTTCGATTTTTCTTTTTTCTGGACTGTTTCTCTGCGACTAGTAAATTTTTAGTACTCCGATTTGAACTTGAAAAATTGTCATATCTGATTTATTGAATTGGACTTGATTCAGACAGAATGCTGGAGGAAATACTGCTATTATCGCGAAAATATTTTATTTAATGTAACGGTGACCCATGCACAGTTGGAATATATATGTTTGTCTAAGAAGATCTTAGGTAAAATTTCTGTCAGAAGCGCAGCCTGTGACGTTTAAATTTATAAAATTTATATGCTTCACTACTTCCACTGAACATACCGTAAGCACATGTACTATTAATCGGAGAGAGTAGGCGTGCGGGAAGGAGGGGGGCAGGAACTTTCGTCACCCCCTTGCTGAATTCGCCTCAGTATTCCGTAAAAAGAGTGCTCCGCTTCAAAAACGAATATGCTATCTTTCCTTATTTTGCTATCTAATTTATTGAATAGTTTTGTTGTTCTGGTTTTAATAAGCACGAAATTACTATATGCTTTCATGTTAGCTATATTAATAACATTGGTAAACTGGCCATGTGGGACAGACTATCGTCACAACATAGTACATGCGAAATATGTTTTGAACTGCAATTTCTGATCAACGATGTTTGTAACCTCATTAAATTGGTTGTTTTAGCTGTAGCAGTAAGTATGATTTCAAAAATACATTTTTATAATTAGTTTTCACAATATATTAAAAAACACTATTTTATTTTGTGAAGCTTAAAAGAATAAATACGCAATCATTAACCTGGTTTTTGAGATCAAAATACTTCTGAACTTTAGCTGAGTTTCAGTTTTTAAAAGCATTTGTGTTTTCAAAAATCACCAAATGTTTTCTACAAAAAAGTTGCTAGCACACGCAAAAAGCGTTGACGCTGAAGAAAAATACGTAAAATTACCTATTTATCCATTTTAGGCACCCAGTTGCTTTCTCCTCAGCACGTACTTTGTCTGATACTAAAGTTGTTTATGTAGCAGCTATGAAAACATATCGCTCTTACAAAGAAAAACCGTCTTTGTAAAAAAATAAACGTGAGCTTACAAAAACTCAGTATGTTAATTTTTAGTATTGATACTGATTTTTAAGAACTTATAATCTTTTCAAGAATAAATTAGTGTCGCTGTCTTCATTTTTACGTACAGCATTACATTTTATTATTAAATTATAAATTTGACTTATTTTTTATGGTATTTTGCTTCCCAATATTATGTTTACATTTGCGGATTTTGAAACAGTAACAGATGCGATTTTAATGTAGTGATGTAACCGTCTAATAGACACGGCCTTGTTTATTCTATGTTGGATTTTGGTGCTGTAGAATTTGAAAAATTTTCGGAATAAGATCTTTGGTTTTATCTTTGGTCTTTGATCCTTTCCCGAAATAAAATAAATACACTGACAGCAGATGCAAAATAACTATTGTAAAATGTGTTGCAACCGCTGTATTATGCGACTGTTAATTAAATATAACACATTGTACTGACCAGGGATCGACCGGTACCAAAATTTACCGGTACCGGTACCCAAATTGTCTGCCAAAAAAGTTTCGCTCGTTTAGTTATACTCTGATATATGCATGTTTCTGGTGAAAAAGATAACACGTAGATATTCATAAGTTTTATTTTCAAAATGTTCAAAATCAACGTAACAACAACATTTATAAATGCGATAATTGTCCATTAAAATTGTATATAACCCATATTCATATGGAAACTTTTCTTCTGTAACAATGTTTTCAGTTTCCAAAAAACAGTTTGCAAGTACATACGTATGTGTCCCAAAGTTTCAGAACAAAAACCAAACTGGTATATGGTAATTTATACATTCTACTCCTTGTGCAAAGCCAAGCTATTGTAGTGGCAAGCCCTTAAGTTGAACTTCAGTCTCAGTAGCTTATCCACATTCTCTGGGAGCAAACGGTTGCGCTCTACACAATTGACGTCGCCGGCTGTTCTAAACAGACGTTCGCTTTGCACACTCCCAATGGGGCACGCAAGATATCGTTGGGCGAGCTGAAAAAGGATATTTACCGTGCTCAAGTTTTCGAGTGAAGGAATTAGAAATAAATACGTATACATGTCAACAAATGATAACAAATGAGTCACTTGATTTGCAACTAAACATTGTCGCTGTTCTTATCCGTAAGATAGTAAACATTTTAGTACCGGTACCGGCAGTTTTTTACCGGTACCGGTACCCCGGTACCGGTACCGGTATACCGGTCGATCCCTGGTACTGACATAGTTCGCTTCTGCGCCAAATAATTTGTCTGAAGCATCGAATCTACAATCTATAGCTTCAAGCTATAAAAGCTACATCAAACCCAGACCAGAAACTATAGTTTGAAATATTTTTGCGCATACTCTATATTGTGAGGACATTTTTGTCTCTCACAGTAATTTATTTATTGTATCATGTGCAAAGGAATGGATTTAGGTATATATTTACACGTCAGTATTTTTCTCTTGTTATTCATTTTGTTTAGATACGTTAAAATAAATATATCACAAAATTTATTTTTTACTTTAGACAGTCACAAATATTAATTATTGTTTCTGATGACTATGTTGTGTGCTCAGAAAACTGTAAAAGTTTCTGTGCAATAGTTGCTAGGACACTAAATCATGCTTTTTTGCGTTTATTAATGTGCTGTACTACTATATTTTTACTTGTTTTCCATTGTTCTCCAGAAATCGCGTAACATCATATAAATCAAAGCCTAAGCCTACTATCAAAATGACAGTACATGATATTGAATGTTGACGTTGTTACTGGTGTTTGTGCTAGTTGCGCATGCAGCAAGGGCAACGAAGCGGGAGCGGCTAAATCTCCCCTTAATGAGTATTAAAATGTTCCAAACTGGGTTGCCTGAGCCCCTTTAGAGCCCTACAATAACATTAATAGACCGGTTATACAATAATGCCAATGCTACGGTCATTGTGATCATATATCGAATCATAGGACCTATACTCTTTCTCAAACGACAAAAAGACGAAAACATTTTAACTTTATAAATCGTAAATTTTTAAACCAGTTTTTGGATAGTTGTTCTATGTAAATATCTCACAATGAAATTAAGGTATGTATTGAAAGTATATCAGCCTTTTTATGGAGTTTTTCTGCTTTATGAATTTTTATTTAGTTGAAAATTTCTGAAAGGATTTGATCAAGCCTAACGTACGATTACCAAATGGTCAGTAGCAAAGCGAGAATTAAAGTTTAGCGAACAGTGTTATGTCCTTCACTGGTGCAATTTTCGCATGGTTAACGCTTCCTTAGCCTTTTCAGTTTTACGGGGAAGCATTATATCTCAAATCTTGAAGTATATAATATGTTATCGGTGATTTCATGTGAGTCATTGATATATAAGCAATTGACTCATCCCGGCGTTACTTCAGGGCCCATTAGCATCATAGCCATATAAAATTAAACAAATGCTGCTAACCCAACGGCCGTAGTAGAGCATCTAGTCAATGGGGTTGTGGATAACTCCCAAAATCTTTTGGGCACTCTTCCTGAGATCC
The DNA here is from genome assembly GCA_030248225.1 of Trileptium ribeirensis. Classification (NCBI taxonomy): domain Eukaryota; kingdom Metazoa; phylum Nematoda; class Enoplea; order Enoplida; family Thoracostomopsidae; genus Trileptium; species Trileptium ribeirensis. Next base: position 89,680 of record JASANE010029711.1, read on the forward strand.
TTGCTCGGGTCGACCACAATACGACCTCGTCATCGAATAAGACAACGCGCATGAGTATGAGCGAGTGTCGTACTATTCTACAATATTTTTATTATGCGACTTTGATTATACTAAATTGCTTGCAGATATTAATTACTGAGTATTTGCAGTAAGCCGTTAACCTACTAAAAGTACATGCAGAACTAGTTATATATACACATATTTGATCTTAACAATGGGGTTATAAATTAATTTTAAATTAAACATAGTGGTTTACAGCAACATATATTTATAAAGTTAAATTTATTAAAAATACACACTTTGAAGCATATACATAGCAGTCAATGGGTAATAAACAGTCGTATGAAAATAAAGCGCTTGATGGTCCGTTTGGTGATCGCTCCGTTTCGTGGCAGCCTGAAGTGGTTGGGTATTATCATTCTCGAAATCCAAATCCAATATCATCACTTTCAGAGCTCCAAAACTATTCAGGGCACAGCAATCATTATCAACCACAGAGGCAAAGTCCACCGAGCATAAACGGTGGCGTTGTCAACAGTCCAGGCGCTTTTACCGGAGCTCATATTGAACAACAGCAAATAAGTCGGCCCGCTTCTGTTATTGGAGTAGTTCAAATGCCTCATCAGGACACACGGTATATCAATAGAGAACCGGAGCAACGCAATTCCGACACCGGTTTCTCTAGAGACTCTACAAATGGTTCACGGGAAAAAGAAAACAAGTCGCCACATATCAAGTCAAACGATCGCAACACACCAGGCACTAACGATTCCGGATATATGACGACTTACGATAACAGCAGTAAACAGAGCACAGCAAACGAAAACACATTTATGGGTTCAGGAGGACGTAGATGGCCGCCTGCGAGTAATAATAACATATCAACGGGGTCACGGCTTTCGTTAAACGATATAGCTAGTGGGCAAGCATTTTCACTCAGTGCCAGTTCACATGCAAAAACAACTGTCTCGAATCCTGTTGAAGGTAAGGCTGCCTCTGACGGACGCACTCTGTGTCCCCCAACGCGACCCATCGATAGTCGTTTGTTACAATCTCAGGTACAGCCGTCCCATGCAACAGATAACTCAGCGCACGTCCAGGTTCCTCCAGCACGAGTGCCAATATTGCATCCAGGAGTAGCATCGCACGCTGTTCCGTTACTGCCATATTCTGCGTACGGACATAGGGGTAACCATTTTATTAGACCACCGCCTGGTACTTATCAGGTTGTTGATCCACATTTGCGTTATTTTCGTGGATATCCGCAACAGCCTCCAATAAACGCTCAACGTCCGCCGATGTGTCAGCCATCAAAACAACAGAGAAAAGGAATTTTTTCCGGCAAAAGTAACAAGTTGAGCAATCCTGGTTATCCCGTAATCCCAATGCATCCGTCCCGTCTAATATTATATCAACCGGCGTCGCCACCGGTGTTGTTAACGAGACAACATTCATTTTGTTCAGACAGCACATTGCCATCTGGTGGACCTCATGGGCTACAGCGGTTTACAGCGTTCCCGCACGCGATGCAAGAACACACTAAGCTTCCTGTTAGCGGGTCTCCTTTACAGCCTGATTCTCAAGTATTTTTGCCTCAACCAACGGCAGCGTTGGTAAAGAAAGGGGGAATAATGCGTGCTTCACACAGTATCGATAATGTATTTGCAGCGAGTGTGCAGGTTAATTCGCCACAATCTGGATGGAAAGCTCAATCCGGAACACCATCAAATTATCCAGATACTTTGAATCCTCGGGGTATGTCGGCAAGTAAACGGTATTCATCGTCAACTTTCGAAGTGAACAATATCCCTGTCGAATCAGGAACCGATAATTTGGCCATGCACAGCACAAAGTTGGTACAGGCGTTATCATCTGGACGACGATCTACGGAGGTAAGAAAAGCAGCCAACTAGGTAAATGTAAAATGTATGTAATCCTAAATGTATATTGAACCCGAAAATTTTAATGATTGATCGGCAATAACTAGACGAGTTGGGGAGCACTGCCAGATCCGCGATTATCTAATTTTTTTTTATCTTTTAATTTGCTACATTTTGATGCCCAAAGTGTAAGGTATTTACGGGGGAGGTAGAGCTCCCTCCCTTCCACTTTCCCACTTATATTCTCAGTAGATAGTACCTTAAAATCTATGAATTACAGTAACAGAACCTGTCGTTTTTGCGATGAAAAACAAAACTGATTTTTGATTCTTCTATCCGGTGCATACCGCTTGTAACTCAGCGGGATAATTGCTAAATCTTTGCTTTAGCCAAAGCATTGCGATTTTACGTCTTAGTAGTAACATCGAATTTTATTATAAATTTTGAGAGCAATATATGTATGGACAGATGAAAACAAATTAACAGGTTTTATAATTTGGACAATATTTTTACGACACATAATCATGAACTGTAGTTTCGTTCATTGTGTTGAAAAACATATTATCGCGGTTTCTGGCGAAAACTAGGGTTCAGTTAAGTTATAAACTGTATGTAGATAATGCCGTTCTAGATATTTTAAATCTGTGCCTTAACAGAAGCTAAGTTCCTTATTGCAAGTCTAGAACTAAGTCGGTTGGGCAGTGCCGCCCCCTCCTACTGAACCCCTGCTCTAACCTGTCCTTTTCTAAGGATATATCACGTTACGCCACTTATCTTGGTTTCTTGAAGACACTGGTTTTAAATAAAATTTATGCTGCAAATAGTAGTCGTTCACAGATATCGCTGGAATATCGTACTTAACGCAGATAATATTTCTAAAGCGATGGAAAAATCGCAAACGTCTTCCGTGATCAAGAAATTTGCAATTTTTGTCCCATCGATAATATATATAAATCTCTTCCAAGTTGTTGCATTTATAGCACAGCGAGTTCCAGGATATTTTGTTTATTGCTCAATTTTCGTACTGTACCTGCTATTGCAGCTGTTTCTGCCCATCTGTCATAAGCTTTTGATAAATAGGATTCTTTCTGATAAACAAGTGGCTTATGGTACCTTATATGGTTCAGTTTTGCTGGCTAGTATTTGCAAAACCAAACCTGTCATTTTACACGTATGAGGTCAGAACTTCCTGGAGATAGCGGGCGCTTCAGGGGAGGGTGGTTGAAGTGGTCAGGAGGGATAAATTTTCGAAATTATTTGGGACCCTAATTTTGAACAAATTTCCCCATATTGTTCTTAAGTTTTCCCGGATTTCCCCAATTTTCTCCTGTTTGTGCCCAGTTTCCTCAAATTTTTTCACCAATTTTGCCCTATTTTTCCACCAATTTTGCCAAGTTTTGCCAAAAATTTACGAGGGCTATCTGCCCTGAGATCGGAGCTCGTCCCAACGAGGGGGTGGGAGGCGCCCGTGCTTCGCTAAATTTTTTTTGCAGGCCGCAAGAAATCAATTAAAATGGCAAAACAGTAAATTACAAGCCTTACCATGTTACAAAAGCTGCGTCATACGATATTTGCTGGAACTGCTATGGTCATAACCATGCATGGGGAGCTTCAAAGTCCCAGGGGGATAGGTGTTTCTTCTGGTGAGGGGACGGGGGGGGGGTCGCCGCTAGATGGGGATCAGTCGGTCGGCAGAGAGTAGGGGTGAGGTGGTATGAAGAGTATAAATGTTTGCAACTTTTTGTGCCATAACTTTTTCAAAAATTTGCGTCGAACCAGTATTGCCTCAATTTGTTCAAATTTCCTCCGATACCCAGATATTTGCAATTTGCCTTAATTTTTGCCAATTTTGCTCATTTTTCGCCCATATTTGTTTATTTTTTTAAAAAATTTTCCGCGCGCCTTTGGCGGGAGATCAAGCTACATTTCAGGGGACATTGGCGAAGCCCAGAGGGGTCCAAGCATGAGACGCCATATACGCCTGTCCCGCTATGAGCATGCATGATGTAACGCTACAGTTGCGTAAAATGATCTAGCAGCGCGTCAATAGCGGGACCGCCCCCACACCCACCTTTTGGCAAAAGAAGGGCCGCAGAAGTGCGGCATCCACAATTATTGTCCTCTAGCCCCACCTCGGTTTTGAGTTAGGGCCCTCCTCAATTCTCAATAACGTGCGGCACCCCTGAAATAATCCATGCTTTGGAATAAGCAGTGGTAGCACGAATTGCGAAATTGTCGCAAATCTAAACTAAAACAGACAAAACAACGGACTTAAGCCTGTCTAAATAACATTAGTCATTGCATTTGGGAAGCTGTTGATGTAATGTTGCCAATGAGCAGATATTTGTCACTGTTTTTTTGCTAGATTCACCCGCAATCCAATATTTGTTAATTCTAAAGATACATTGATAATTCTATTGCCATGTAACTCAGCTCTTCGAGGCGGTTCAGAAAATGGCCATTTTGGTCATGTTTATTACATTTTTTCGGTTGTTTCGGTTACCAATGGGGCCAAAATGGTGGGACAGAAATTTATCGATAAATTTATAATTTTATATATCAATCGAACAACAATGACGAGCCGAGTCGATTGTTTTAGAAAATCATCTGCATCACTCAAAGGGCATGGTGGTACTACTACTTATGTGAAAGCGTAAGACTGTGCCAAATTCACTAACCGACTTAGCTGAATTTCACACCTTCAGACATAGCTCGGTTGATGCAGACATAGCTCGGTTGATGCTTTTCGAATGGCATATAGAATATATACTTTTTGAGAATTTTTTCAGAAATTTTTGGTACCAAGATGTTATCATTGGTAAATTAGTATCATTAATAACCAAAAAATCGTAAAAAGGTGTCACATATATGACCGAACTAGTTATTTTTTGAAGTGGCTCATCGGCCTGAGTCGAATGATTCCAAAATTTCCGCTGTATTTTGAATACATATTGAAGATTTTCGGATGGAGGATTCTGCGAAAGATTATTTGCCACTCGTCGCACCATGTCCAAAAAATAACAAAATTGTCAGTTGGGATAAGCATGATTTATATAATGATATCCGCCAGGACCAGTTTTGATAATTTTCCAATCAAACCTATGTCAGCTTTGGATTATGCAAATTTAATACTGAACAAACATTTATATACTTACTAACTACATAAACAAGGGTTGGTGGCTGGCCGAATACAGCGGTGTCGCATGGAATACCATCTTTCTAAATCAGTGCTTGACAGCTTGGTAATCCGGAAATTAATTTCACTATAAGGTTTACTAAACCTTTTAGATTATGTGGTATATTCAAGGCGATAAATGTAAAATCACAAAATAACAAGCCCCTATTTTAAATCAAAGTTCGTACATATTCTGCTCAAACCACAAGTACAAGGACGCGTGGGCAGCGGGATCCTTTGTTGTTTATGGAAATTTTCAAAAGTGTTTGTCACACTTGCTAAAATGCGGCATGACCTCCTCCTCGCGTTTTGATACAATACTACGCCTTTGTATTAATCGTAACTGAATTGGAATTCATTAATCCGATTTCGTTCAATTTTTTTACACCACATGTTTGCTTAGGCAATGCGCTATCACTACTGATATCGCACATCTCTCCCCTTCCACTAAATCTGATGTCAAAAAGCTTATTTTAGACCGACATAGCACACGTGTATAATGCGTTGTCATGTATTAGTATTCCTGTATGTACGTGTACTGGATGTGTTAAAGCCAAATAGTACCACCATTATCATGTCAAGCAGAGTAGAAGCGGAATTTCTACAAAAAAAGGATTGATTCCGTTGCATGCACGCGACAATATTAGTGCAACGGTACCGTTTTATGTTTATTCTATATAACGTCACAAGTCCTGAAATATTGACTCAATTTGGTATATGCATTACCGAGTTGCCGACAATAAACATAAAATTGTGGAGGGGAGGGAAAGGGTTGACCCATAATGCAAGGTAATCCTCGCTAATCGGTACAAATATTAAACACTAACAAAATGAACAACATGAAAAAACGTGAGAACATATGTGTCTATGTATTTAGAGATTTTTGGATCACAATAATTTTTGCGGAATTTATTATTGGTACTGTTTTAGTATCCTGAGTAGCAAAAAGTAATTCTAAGCCTTGCAATTTTGTTTCAGCAGGGTGGTGGTTCCGAAAGCAGCAGTAAAAACGACAAACGGCGTAACAAATGGTATCGACCAAAAATTATGGCCAAGCGAGGCACGTGCCAGAACGAACGTGAAAATGATCAAAGATCGCTCATGTCCGCAGGCGCTGACGGTCGATTGTCGGAATGTAGTTTTAACTCACCCAGCCTACTCAAAGTACAACACCGAAGTCAATCCCATAGTGAACTAGCATCCCTACCATTTGTGCGTGGTACTCAAGCTGATGGTGCTGAAAAATCTACTATAATACAGCAACATTACAATCACGGAATTGCTCAAAGTAACCAAGATCGTCAGTCTAATATGAGTAGCAAACGGATCGACGTTCAACAGATTAATAACTCGGCGACGGCTACAGCTATTTACGAAACACTAAAAGGCAACGCATCGCCCAATCAGTCTGAAAATACAATAGTGACCACTACAGTGGAACTGACTGCTCAACAACTGGCTGAAGAACAACAGAAAAAATCACATCAGTTGGTAAATCAAATTTCTAGTGAAGGTAAATCGAAAACAATGTCATCAATAAGCAGCAACAATACTAAAGATGGCGCTACGAAACCCGAACAACATATAAAACCACGCAATAGAATCACGTCAGGCGAACAACAGGTTCTAAAAATTAACGATACCTGTAATAACACTCTTGAGGGAAAGCTATATAATTGTGCGTCGCCACCAAAATCGAACTCTATAGAAGTCATCGATGATACAACAGACGAAACTTTTGCGTGCATTAAACCTGTCATATTTGCAAAACCTCCATCCAGATCAAAGTCGAAACAGCGTGTGGGTGATACCAAAGGGCATGTCAGCACAACGGTCACACCTGGGTTTGACCCCTTGGCAGCTTGGAACGCAATTGACGTTGCCGATGAAGTGAAACGTCGACAAAAGTATCAGAGTGCCCCATTGCGAGTAAGTTGCCTAGTTATAAATAATTCCGACCTTGTTCATTCTAGTAAATATCAAGGTCAGGTTTTACGTTCTTTATGATCAAAAACGCCGTTAAGAAACCAGGCTTGAAAACATGTCAGCAATCTCGGCTCCTGACCCTCAGGCTGATGGTCTATTAACCGTTTGACCCGTGACCCGCGAGATAAATTCGTGGACCTCGTGACTCGCCTTGACCCGGATTTCAAGCAACCACAATCTATATTACTAGCTTAGGTCATAACCACCACCACACAGGATAATGGAAAAAGTGTTTTTCGAAAACTACATATTATAACAAACAGGTAATGCGTGATTCACATAATTATGCTGCAAATTAGGGCAAAATTTTGGTTCTCCCGCTAATGTGTGCGTAACTAGAACGTACACTTAACAGTACGAAGATTTTTTACCATGGACTGCCAAGTATTGGTAGATTTTACGTACCTGCTTTTAATCGCCCCTGAATTTTGCTTATTCACGTTTTATCGAGCACAACTCTCAAGTTACGTCCGATAACTAAAAAAATAAGCGTAATTTTCATATATAATAGTTGTATTTTTGAAGTTACGAGCGACAGTGTGCAGTAATAAAGTGTTACGCGCATCAGTCAGAAGGTAAAGTAAACGCCACGAATTAAGCAATCCTAAGCTCGCAAATTTATTCAGTAATCTTGAAACTTAAACATTTTATAAGTAATTTTCGAAGGCAGAGTCTACTATTGTCTCAAAGCTCATTCGCACAAAAACACTTGTGCTAAAAGTATAGTAAACTTATCTGTAGTTAAATTATGCACGATTTAAATTTTAAACGGCGTTCACGTTACAATGTTTAGAATTCATGTACCCCACACAGGAATTCTGTCGACAACACGGTATCTGAGACACCTCATGTTTTTATGAAATACGCGCATAATATTTATTATGAACATTATTAGTCGCGAGTAGAGAAAATTTACGCTCAGCATATTGTTAATAACTACTACTTGCATAAAAATGTTCGTTCAAATTTTGTCCATTTGCGCGCATTATTCCGTCAACCGCGCATACATGAATCAGTGAACTCTCGTAAGGCAAAACCTTAGCGAGTACAGCTATTTAATAGCACAGCGCATAATAGTTCAGTTTGACGCCGCGCACTGTACTAAATTCTTGTATTACAATTAATTTTGCCTTTGCACCTTCGAAAAATTGACGCTGCCCTAGTCGTTTATTCCAATTCTATATGAACTGTTTTGTACTATTAACTATATCGAAACATCAGTGGAAACCACAGTGTATAGCGCAGTGAGTTAAAAACTATCTTACCCAATATGCGCAGCTAAGCTACAATATAACACTTAAGCAAGTGTGATTTTCTTTATTGTTTTCCCAAGGCTTATCTTCCACGTAGCTCAGAATATATACAATTAGTTTGGCCTTTCGGGATCGACAGAGTGTACATTTTGTCATGCTTTTGCTCTTGACTACTATTGATGAAACTGAGTGTGGCTACGGCACAGATATGTATCGCAACAAATATTAGATGATATGAGACAACTATGGCTAAGCCCGAAAATTATACAATAGTTACAATTAGAATAGATTAGAATTAGAATAGATACAATTAGATTGGCCTTTCGGGATCGACAGAGTGTACATTTTGTCATGCTTTTGCTCTTGACTACTATTGATGAAACTGAGTGTGGCTACGGCACAGAAATGTATCGCAACAAATATTAGATGATATGAGACAACTATGGCTAAGCCCGAAAATTATACTAGATAAGTGATACACATATATAAGTAACGGAAAACCTGCATTCTAAAACAATGAACTAAATAATTGCTAACCGTATCAGCCAAGTCAACACAAGTTAATTAAAATTTTCGGAACATGTTGGCATGTAATCCTGACATGTTGAGAGACGCTATGACCCGGGACGGGTCACGCGGGTTAAGCACTTGCGCCATCACCCGCGTTGATCCGCCGGAAATCCTCAGAAAATTGAACGGTGACCCGCGATTCGCGGTTCACATTTTAAATGGTGTAAGAAACGCATATATTAAAAATTTAGAATATTGACGTCTTACGCATAGAGTAAAAAAATGAGTGCGGCCGGTTATACAAGTTTTTTGGCACAGGTTTTAAGGAGGGTCGTAGTAGGACGATCGAAAAAATCTTTAGGATGGGGATGGTCGCATTACGATTGAAAAAATCTGGGGGATTTAAACGGGCGCATTACGATCGGAAAAATCTGATGGAGGGGAGTGGAAGCCGGGTCGTATTGCCATGTTACAACCATTGTGCATACTGGTACTATGGGTTTATATACACATATACATGCTTGACAAACTTGATTGATATTTGGTGAGTAGATCCACATGTCCGTAACCGGGACATATTTTTCTTCTGCATACACATGTGCATAATTGAACAAATTGGCAAATTTCTGGGGCGGGAGCGGGGGGTGGGGTGGGTGGTACACATATATACATGCATGCTCGATCAACTTGCTATATTCATGGGGGACATCTACTTGTCCGCCCCCCGCAGACATATTTCTGGGGGAGGGCTAGTCCCACCATCCCTCCTTATGTTTGTGCCCATGTCAGTCCAACTAAAAGTTTTCATCAGAAGCTAGATAGCAAACCTTTTGTAAGCTGACTTTGTTTTGCTAGTTTCAAACCGCAACGTCATACATATTCATCAGGGTCACCCTCTCCTCAGCGCAAAACTCCGAACCGACCCTCTTGCCGGCACCGAAACCATAGGCGCCGAAGGCCCTGCTACCCCTCCCTCCCACGCGCGATCGGTTGAGAACCCCATAGTATCTTTGACTGACCCGCTAACGCCGCGAAATGGTAGCCAATATTTCGCAATGCAAAGCTTGTATTTTAGACTCGATCCATTTACTCTGAAATAATTCACCTGGTTATTAAAAAATCTATGAACACAGCACAGCTATTTGGCACTGGTAAAATGAGTTGCTCGCATTATGCTGACTTAATCACCAAAATCAACCACGCGAAACGTAAAGTGACGAATCAGATATTTTGTACACATAACTCATTGAAAGTCCACACATCTTAGCGACAGAAAAATAGTCAAAAACCAGACTTTGATCCAAACTAGGTTAACATTGCAGATAATGTGAAAATTATTGGCGATGTGAATTTCTGTGATATTTCAAGTGAATGTAGGCTTAGCGACAGTGAATACGTTTTAGTTATTTCAATATTTCCACCTGATATGTTCTTCTGCTGTGGAACAGTGAGTAGTCTAGTTTATTTTCAGCCAAACCAGTTCAAATGCCGCTTTGAGTCACCGGTAACATGGTACTGCTCACACAGTACCTCGTACAATTCAATTAATATTATTTGTGTAGGTGTTGGTTGTCTGCAGCGCAGCGGTGCACGGATTGTAATAATTTTTTGAGCCCACTTGCTCCCGCAATAATTGAATGGGTTTCTACCGCCGGCCCGTGTCTGTGTGCTTCACGACGAAGAATGGGACCCACTACGTCACTCAACCCTAATGCCCAACCAGCCACCTTAAATGAAATATTTTTTGTTGTAACGGTATTATGAAATTGATCACATCCGCGTTCCATGATCTTTGCCACAGCCTTAATTCAATAAAGTGCTTAAATTTTCGGAAAGATACCCAATAGCACAACGTTTTAGATAGATAGGTACTAAAGAGAATGAATCATCCTGTCTTTTGAACGGCCTTACTAAAGGGCAAATTAATCAGTTCTGTGGTGGCAACCACTAATTGATTAAGAGCACCACCAAGTGGCCACTAAAGCAATTGACCTAGTAATTTCAACAACGGGTGCTAAAAACAACTAAAAACAAGTTTTGACGAAGTCGATAGCTAAGGCAGACCACTATGTATTTTTGGTCGCGCCAATTATTCTGAACCATCTAACAATTTAGGCAGTATTGCACACTGCTGAACATGCAGGATTTCGCAATTACCTGCGGGCATACTTGCCATACGCGAGATCAAAATTTGAGCCCGGTCAAGGCCCAGGCAGCTTGTACCCATACTACAGCGTCCTTAGCATCTGCGCAGAAAGAGGTGAATACAAGGTAATTCCGCACGTTATTTTGGGGACTTTTGGAGAAATAACTTTAGCATAACTTTTAACCTCTATTACTGGTTTCATAACCAAAGCAAGTCCAGTTCAACTGGGAGTTTCTCTACATTGAAAAAAATAAAAAAGACGCAAAGACCGTGATGCACAAATGTATATATGTTTATAAAAGTAGTTCATATCACGTATTCGTTCATATTGAGCTGAAATTTTCCAAAATTACGTCCGTATTATGATATTTGAAACAGTCACGGTCATGGTACCCTGTGGACATATACATTGTCAAATTTTTATACAACAATGTGTAACGCCTTGCATTCCTTGCAATTTTCATCAAATGCATATTATGTTATGTCCTGCATTCATATGAAACTTTACTGTTCATTTTCAGGAGGAAACAGTAAACGAAGATCCAATTGTTCCTTCAATAATGCTTACGCCACCTTCGCGAACACCTACCGCTGCTGAGCCAATATATCTCGAATACGACGATACAGCGCGGCTGTTGCCTGAATTCAAGAAGCGACTAATTGAAACTGGGAGTTTTGACTTTCCCGAAAAACGAGCGTCACCACAAGCGCAAGGCGTTTTCTCTGCGATAAGCCGGATGTCGGCTGATGGCAGTGGTGCGTGATATTTTGATAATAACTTTGATTATAATTTTAATCTAATGCTACGTTTAGTGGTAGAATCCTATACAATTGTCGATAAATTAAACCTAGGCCTAGATCGAAAGCTATAGGCCCCGAGACACCGCTCTAAGCTGTTCATTTTTCTGACTTTATAAACGTCCAGCACATAAAGGTGACTTGGGTTCTAATTTTAAATAGCATTCTTTTAAACACCATATATATGCTAACTTTGATTCTTTTACACAGTCTAAATGCTTATATTTCAGATGGATTTGAACTATATTTATCTCACATGGTGCATTTTGGACGTAACAAAATACAAAGTATTTGACGTTAGCTAATACAAATTTAAGGTCATTGTGTACAACAGCTTTAACACTTGATTGTGCGGACAACGTAAATTATGTTAGGGCACGTTTCACAAGACAAGAGAAATCAACAAACGTTTTGTCAACAACCTTTATTTTGTTATACAGCAAGGTGTAGATAAAAGCCGCGTATTGTTATAAAAACAATATTGGTTTTTGAATTCAAATTTTTATTATTTCAAAATTTACACATTTCCAAATTATCCATTGATTATTATCTGTGGTAGATAATCTGGTGTGTTTCAGTCTTCATTTTTAAATATCCATTGGTGCCTTGAAATATTTAGTAAAGATGACGAGACTGGATATTCAGTCAAATTTTGAAAATCCATCCACATTGACATTGGACGAATGCCGGCTAGGGAAGGATCGCTGTACATGGCCCAAATACACTGTCATTTAGAAGAGTTTCTACTCAAACGATAATGCAAATGTTAAAATGTTTTGCCTTCGGCGTCACATTGTTGACAGGTTTGTTAAACCACGCACAAAACCCAATGGAATGTAAAATACTTTGTCGTGGTTTGACGTGATGTATTTTAATTTAAAGATATCCGATTGGTGGAGTACAGACACCTATCAAAAGTGGTGCACGGCAAACTTTTTACATCAGGTAAACAGTAGAGGTGAGAATCTAGGTTTGATGCTTGGCTCGGGTCTAGACCTGTGCCGAGCCAAACCTGGGCTGCAAACTTAAGCCGAGCTTCGAGCCTGCCTTAAAAATTGCAACGAGCAGAGCCGAGCTTCGATCCAAAAGTTTTACGGTCGTACCGAGCCGAGCGTAATGATCAATGCTTGTTCTTACGTGTAATACACACATAACACGCCTGCTTAGCCGTGCTCAGTTTGTTTGACGCAGCTATATATTTAATATTGTTTTAGCTTTTCGTCAGACTGTGCATCATAATCTTGCTTGTAATGCATATGGTTAAGAGGGAGTCGACGATACTCGACTATGCTGAAGAGAGTGACACTCTCCAACTTCATTGTTATCGCCCTTAACTATCTTTGGTTTATGACCCTCAAGTGAGTCATAAATATGACTACGCCACCCATGTTCTTAGACTACCAAATTTACGCCTCTCCCAGTCTCCGACTCAGATCACAACTTAGTTGAACGCTCATATAAACACTTAAGCCTAGGCCATTCAAACCTGTCAAATATCATTGCAGTATTAGTGAAGTAAAAGCTGCTGAACATATAACTCTAATGGGAAATGTAAGCATTGAGTGCTTTCCTTATTTGGACAACCTTAAAACGCATCGACCTATTAAATTGCAAGGGCTCCCTAAGATTGGTTTGAATCGGTCTGGTTTCTAAATTTGTTAACAAAATTTTTCCAGCCGAGCCGAGCCTACTGTTTCGGTAAAGTAACCGAGCCAAGCTTTTCATTTAACTAAAACGAGTCGAGCCAAACCTTCCATCAAAATATGGTAGACGAGCCGAGCCGAGCTTTTTGATTGACGAAAATGAGCCGAGCTTTTTGTTTAACGAAAAAGAGCCAGGTCTAAAAATTAAGCCTCGTTCTCATTTGTAGTAGACAGCCGTAAACGCGACAAGGAACTTGTTATCGAAATTGCAAATTACATATATTTCTAGGACGGTTGTTTGATATTTATGGTTACTGAGTGGTTGAGAAATTTATAGCACAAAGTACATTGACAGACTTTAGTAATATAAGAGCTGAACTTAATATAAAAGGGTACGAGTTAGTGGTCTAGGAACCTGGAGGGGGATCTGAATTTAGTGGACTAGCAACCTGGAGGGGGTCTGAATTTAGTGCTCTAAGAACCAGATGGTGTGAATCGGTTCAGGAAACTGGCGTTCTGAATTTAGTGGTCCAAGAACCTGGGGGTGATTCATCTTAGTGATCCATGTGTGATATGATTGGGTGTAATTTAGAGGTTCAAGAACCTATGGGTTTGAATTTAGTGGTCCATTAATGTGAGTGGGATGTAAGTTAGTGATACATGAACGTGGGTGGGGTATAACTCGGTGGCCCAAGAGCCTGGGGATCTGGATGTGGTCGTCAAAGTATAAGGGCGTAGTAATGATGATTGTGACCCACTTGGCGGGTCATAACTTTGGAGGGTGGACGGTAAGTCTGAAAAAGACATGGACGTACCGCGGTCCATTGTATAGCAAACCTGAAGAGTGTCACACTTTTCAACAGGATCGATCATCATCGACTCTTAGTGTTACTGACTGCTGCTGTGACCTGTTTTATGAACAAAAATAAAGTTAACTCAAAGTTATCAAATAATACATCATCGCTTTCAGACTTAATTTTTTTCACATGTTGCTTTACTACCATTTACGTATTTACCTTAGGCTGAGCTAAATTTTCCTTGCAATATTTGCGTTGTTGTTGGTTTAAAAATTTCATACAATTGGTTGAAACTTGAAAAGATATCATATGTTTCCAAAAAACACAAATGTCCAAAATTATATAATCCATTTTATTAAAAAGCGGTTAGAAAGCTTTCGAAATATATTCCGCTGATAAACAGACTACATTCCAAATTATGATCAAACCAACACTGGGGAAAATATGGAAAATTTGAACAATTCAAGTCCTAATCAACTCTCAGTCTTTATGTAAGCTTTAATCCCTCAGTCTGCTTTCTGTTTACCATCCTTCTAATCCTCACTGATCCCACATTATATTGGCCGTGATATGAAATTCTGTATCGCAATAATCGTGCCCTTCACGGATTTGCCATATTTACATTATAAACGACCCGGAATGTGGAAGTTAATAATTGAACCTGTTGGTTTGAATTAGCACATCTTATTAATGTGCGTCCACATATTGATACGTTTTGCTCATAATTTGAATTTGCTTGTTTTGCAATTTTGGTAAATTTGAAAGAGCGAATATTCTTCAACCTTTTGTAGTATGTTATTTCGGAGAGCCAAAGGACACATTATCTAATTAGTGACTAGTTTAAGGACACTGTTTGTACCAATTCAGCCCCAAGCATACCCCCATAAAAAATTGCATCTCACTTAACCATTCCATTATTTTGTATATACGCCATGTGTCAAAAAATTAAATTTTATTATGACTTACTAGGTGCATCATGAAGACAATTTTTTCCGACGTTTGAGTTTAGGGTATGTAGCACGGAGCTGGGAATCATAAGCATTATATGATGTTACATTCAGAGGCGCAGCAACCAAGGGGCGGTGGGAGTGACCCTCTCACTGTTCGAGAATAAGAGGCCGTATTTGCAGTAGCTGCCACTCTTGAGTGTTGTGCTGCGCCCCTGGTTACCTGTGTAGAAAAATTTGACAATTGCGGGTCGGTCGAAGTTTTAAATAGATCCTCGAATAAATATTTCATATTCCTGAAAATTAAAGTTTGTGTCATTGTGCAGATGTTTTTCAGTTAAGTTCTTAAAATGTTTTAACGAGAAACTGCAGTTTCTTGTGTATCTAGTTACAAAACAAAACATTTAGGGTTAGTTTTTTCCAACCCGTTAACTATCCTTGTCTTACCTATAGAATAAATATCATTAAGCTGTGACTGTTACTTAAAATATTTTGACTATTACTAAAAATTTTTTTTCACACTGTATGACTGGAGCATGATGTCTATTTCAGAAAATCAGATAACTAAACTCAAAGTATTGTCGTTTTAGCACTTGTCGGAATAATTGTAAGAGTTCTATCGACCTAAACCACAACACCAATGAAATACAAGCAAGCACCATACTTTTTACTTTTGGTAAACCCATCTTACTGACAGCAAGGACGGATATTTATAAAACTAGTAGTCATTTGTTCACTGTATTCGTACAAAAATTCGTTCTTATTTTACGTGGTCTTATATATTATTCGTATAATAAATTGCCCTTTTTTCAGTTTAAGTGGCAGTTTTACCACCATGGAGATGGTTGCAGCAGCTACATAAAACTTCTATCAATTGTTCTAAAGCAGCTAAACAAAACTGCAAATAATGTGGCTACGAGTTTGTACATACATAGCCTAGTTCTTAAGCTTGAAATATCAAATGCCACGAATGAGCGAAAAGTTTATTGCAGCTATAAATGTAAGGGTCAAAAGTGCAAAAGGATGATTAAATCCTGCAACTTAACTAACATGAAGACTCGATTTTTTCAGCTATAAATTATCCGTGATCGAGCTAAGATATTCATGTTTTAGAAAGCTTAAAATCCAATCTAACTTTCAGAAATATAAATGAAATGATATTGTTCCGTTCTCATTTTTTTGATCCCGAAATTTAGTCGGAGCGGTGATAGCATATACAAGCCTATGCTATCGCTAAGCCTTTGACGTGGGTAGATTGCGCAGCCAACACCAGACGCCCTACCTAAAGTTGCTTTATTCTAATCAAACATCGTAATACATTCCAAGTTTGCGTGTTTCGAGGTATCAGGATCACAATGAATTGCTATAGTAATTGGGTGCCACTACTTGGGTATCTAGCGCTCATTAATTTCTAGAACCACACAAGGGTTTTGTTATCAAAATGGAAATTGTTTACGTTTTGATTTCTGAATCTATTGTGGGTATATTGCCGGAATTTTCTCCGGTTTACGGCTATATTCGGCAGGATTATAGGTTGTTTTGTTGGCATTCAAAGCTGAATACCGGATTTATTTATGGTTTACCATAAGTTTTAGATTTTCGACTTCTGTTATTTTTTCACGGTAACACCAACTGAAATCCAAACTCACGCAGAGAAGTATACGTGAAGGTGGTAACTCCACGAGCAGAGAGGTCGAAAATGTATTAAAGTAACATGACCTGTGAATTATCTAAAAGAGGTTAAGCACTCTTGCTTTCCTATTTTTCTCAGAAAACCAAACTTGGTTATGTATTGTCTGCAGCCAAACTTAGTCATAGATTTAACTCCATGAATAGAGAGAGTAAACTCGCATTAAAAGAACATGACTTGTGAATTATCCTGCGGAACGGCGAGAGCCCTCCCGCAAGTTTCACTGACGAACGTGAAAACATTAACTAATAAGGTTGTGAACGACCGGTCCCGTCGACTTTTGAAGAGGTTGCAACGCCGCTAGAATTATTTAAAAAGGTTGAATACTGTTGTTATCCATATTTTTCTTCAAAAACCAAACTGAGTTATGGATTGTCTATAGCCCAAAACTTGTTTTACTCTCTGCGCGAGGAAATAACACGCCTATCTTATCCCGAATTCATCTGATCATTTGGCCTTCGGTGAATCTTTACACCATTTACATTGGCCACCATGTGTGTGTTAGCACGCAGTATTGTACAGCATGTTAGAGGAAACAATTTCTGTTAGCCCGACGCCATCGCAATCGATAAGCGTTATGTACAGTTGGGTGCATAGTTTGAACTGCGAAGATAAATAAATTTGAGCAGATACTGCGGCTTACGACAACTACCAAAGTTAGTGTCGGGTATCTGGGCACCTGCGTGGCAAATGGATACTCGGGTTGTTTAGTTGGGTCGGGTATCTGGGCACCTGCGCAGGTATTTACTACCCGATGCTCATACATAAATATCATATATACATGTATAAAAGTGAGACAAGAACACATTTTAATAATACCAGTGATGTGATAATAAAAATGCCGGAAATCTAGATCAAAAACGATACGATTTCCAGGTTCGATATATACTTGACGCTTGAAAACTAGTTCTGTATCTCTTGTGTAAACATCAAGTCTTACCTCTTACCATTGTCAAGGAGTACATTTTTCTCAAATAGGAAAGTCACGCACTCAACAATCCGCTGCATATTCCGGCGCTGAAGCCTATTCGCGACAGCCTTTACCTACAACAGCGGTGGAAACAACCCGGCCTACATCAAAACAACTGCAAACAAACGACGAGGAAAGCAGGGACGAACAAAAGCGGAGCTGGAAATCATACATAATACCAGAGACATCAAGCAATAGTTATTATCCATCATATATCGAATCGACCAGTCGTCATTTAAATCGACAACATAACGAAGAAATGCACCACAAGTCGAGCAGAACGTCAGATGACAAATCAGACCAAGACAAAAACAGCCAGTTGCATCAATCTATGGAAAGTATGCAGATGAGTAACGAGCTTGGAGGCCTCAACAAAAACTCATCAAAAGCCGATAAAGCACAAAGTGGTCGCGGAACTTTTAAAACTTCAATTGGTGACATATTTCGCCGTCGCTCCTCATTAAAGTCTACAGACGGTATTCGCACTGCATATGTGAGCAGCGAAGACCAAGCGTTAGACGGAGCAAGCGCATCAACAACACGAGTCCAGGCGTCTGGTCGACTCACACCGCGTACCGCCCACATATATTCGGGAGATTCTTCTGATATCGATTTCAGCTGGGTCTCAGATTTGGAAGCAAAGTTTAAAAGGACTCAAGTCGACGAAGAACGAATACGACAGTCAAAAGGTGATTTAATGAATCGACGTCGCTCAGTTGAAGGAATTATTGCGCCATACGTTAATACCAACAGTAATAATTTGTCTTGTAACGAGGTGAATATAAATGATGTTTATCAACATACGAAAAATCGCGTTGCCCTAGGTGATCGAAACTTCAGCCAGGATTCTTCTGTTAAAGGTAAGATACGCTCTAATTATCAATATGTACTTTGTAGTAGTGCTGGGCAACGTTCGGCGTCAAGTAAAACAGATGGCTGGCCGGCCTACGGCCAATGGCCTGAGGACGGGCCAATGGACAGCTAACTGGCAAGAGGCTTCTACTACTTGCGATACGAATTTAGTTTTCATAAATTCGCCCAACATTTATTCCGTACTTTGTTAGATTTGCCTATGAATGTTTTCACAGCATACAATGCAACGGCTAAAGTGCCGAATCCTATACCTAGACATCCTGTAGCTAGACCGTACGATATTTGGTGTTGGGCGATGGCCAGCTTTGAGTTCTATCATTGGGTGTTGATTTATATATAGTTAGTTTAAATAGTAAACATATCAGACATTTAAGTATGACAAGATGGTGCTAGATGGAAAAAATATGTGGTTAGTGGCGATTTGTGGTAATACATCGAAAAAAATTTCGCTAATCTGGTATTATTAACTTGCTATTACGGAAGTAAACAAACAGACCACGGCCGACGGGCCAACCTATCTTTAGTGCAGATATTTACGTTTGCTATCTCTGCCCTAGTTAAATAGTTTCATCATTTAATCTCAGTAAAATTCGGAGCAAAACTGTTGCGGGTGTACTACGTGTGAACTACTTTTTACCGCTACATTAAACAACAGTAGGAAATACATTGTTTGGGCTTTGACACTTGACATTGTCTTTTTTGATGGTAACGTGACAAATCTTTGATTACTGACGTTCCGTTCAACTATCATTTTGTGTAACCGCTTTGCAATAAATATTTCCTTGTGGGTGCTTTTGCATAATACATTATATTTCAACGTAGGAAATAAAATATAAAAAAATTCTGCCATTGCAAACGCTATCACTGAACATTTAAACACTTTGATTAGGTTCCATAAATTGGAAATTTCAGAGTCCTTCCGTAACGCAATAACTTTTTCTATGCTTCGTCGACTTATAGTTCTCCATGAATAAACGCTACGATAGGCCTATTATTCGTAAAGTGATCACAACTTGTGGATAAGCTGAACAGACATTATAGGTGATGCACACTCAAGTTTATTTATGGCAGCAGCTGCTGACTAAAAAAGAAAAGATGCAGTTGCGGAACTGTTTACTTGTGTTTGTTTTGTAATAGCGCTCCACTGCGAAATAGTATCACAGGCCCCTGGCAAGTTCGCAATCAACTTCGCTCTTAAATCCTGAGTTCTGAAAAGCTCAAGTTATTTCACAGAAGTGCAAATAATCTTGACAATAGTTTAGCTATTGAAACAATGATATGCAGGTTTATCAAAAATCCTTACTCTTTCATCTTGCCAGCCAAAAATTAATGATCGAGTGTTGCACTGGAGTTTTCTTTTCAGAGTTTTAGTTTCACCTTTCGCTTAATTTTCGCAGGGTAATAAAAGTTGTTTTGTCTCTGCTAACGCCACGTGTTGATTCTATTTGATGTGTAAGCAGCAAATTATAATACTCTGATATCGACTTAGCGAACTCGTCCTACATGTATTGGGTGCAGTTGTTTGGCGCATTATATATCAAAACCCGTTTTATAATACTTCAAGTTTCTTTAAGCTACATTAATATGCTGAGACATTTAAGCTCCGTACCAAACTACGATCAGCCACTCGTCCTGCTTATGCAAATCATGAGTGTCAGTTGCTGTACGAAGTAGAGATGAGAATGAACTTTGTTAGGAACTGTTCTCATGCTACAGGCACTATTATCAAAATAAAATTAAGTTACTTCAATTGTACGACACAAAGTGAAATACAAGAACTTGAGTTTGCATTTTATTTATATAGATTAGCATGTCCGGACATAAATTGTGTCATAGTCTTCTCTTATGGTTCGTTCCGTAATAACATGATGTGAGCATCGGAACAAGCCATGCCAGCTGGAAGTGAAAATTCGCCTTGTAGCAGTAAAAAGATAAATATATACTAATAAATACTCAGTTGCACTGCCTAGATAATTCGTTGTATCTTTAGCATAAGCTTCAAACCTGCTAAATTATATATATCAGTGCCATACTAAGGGACGGCAGAGAATAACAGTAGAAGGCGGGATCTGTTATGTTTCAAACGTGATATATCCGGATTGTGAGTAATAATTTTACATAAGTAATCTCGATAATGGTAAGCGAAAGGTCCATATGTTCTCGATTTTCGTCAGCCTCCATCGCATCACGTACCATGTGCAAAATGCCTTAGTAGTGCCACCTGACCAACTGGGTTCTGCTAACGCGATTCAACATAAATCACTATATATAACATTATGAGTCAAATATTTAATTCCAGGCGTTGTTGTCGAGACGCATTTTAAAAAGACCGTCTGATCAGATCATCCAACAGGCGAAATTAATTCCCTAAAGATGTCAATCTAGTTTCGTACGTTTTGCTTTTAAATAAAGTTGGACTTGAAAATACGAGCAGAAATGGTTCAAAACGTGAACAGGAGCTTTTCATGTTTTGTCTTCATTAGACCTAATGGTTGAACATCATCTTGATTGTCTTATATGTCATTATTTGGCCAAAAAAACAGAAACGAACAAAATTATGAATATTATTCAAACGCACAGATAAAACAAAATGCAAATATACAATCAGTTCGTATATGGAAAAGATTATGTTGAAAAATTAAGCTCCAAATTTTGTGCTGAAATTATTCTGAACTCTTGAACTCTAAATGCTGAAAAAATACGTTAAGAAATAAGAAGATGCGATATCAAGCGATTAGAATAAATGACCGCCATATTTGACGATTGAATAATTGGTGAATGCCGTTCGTTCTTGCCCCGTTGTAATTTTACTATTTTCTTATTTTTCGTTTTGTGTTCGTTCGTACTAACCATCTGCGGAAACGAAACAAAACTTTTCTGCGGTAACGATTTCTTCACAGAGCTTTTATCCAAATTCCCGTTAGCTAAAAACCAGATCGATGTAAACTGTTTACTAGTACTGACTGATATCACCAGTTTCTCCAAAATGAAAACAATCATGCTGACTCAATAATTTCCGCCCTATGCATAGTTCAATAAAGTTGAGCTTGTCCAGCTTATAACTATTCACCTTATTGATCAGCATTAAGTAAATCTTCCCATAGAATATTTTCAGCCAACAAAACTGTTTTAAAGCTTGTGTATCACCTGAATGTAATAGTTTAAAAAACTGTTTGATGATATGACCAAACGTGAATCAATCTCTGCAATCTAGAATACTGGATCGAAACAAGTTTTTAAAGTGTTTCAGATCAAACATCTAACGCTCATAAAATAATGACGCTAAACGATAACGGCTTCAGCGCGACACACAATGTTATGATAAATAGTCCTCATAAATCCACCACTGGCGGACATTTGCCGGATTTGAGTTTCTCAGAAATCAATGGTCAGTCTACACCGCCAAGCATGATAAGAAGTATAAGGCGCCCAGAAGTACCAGACACACGGGTAGCTACGTCGCTTTATACAACACAGTTCGATATGAAAAATACTGCCAACGAAATTGGAAGAGAAGACAACAAGGTGAACCTCAATTCAACTGCTGCTATTGACAGTCAGAAAAATTTCGTAAAAAGAACCACAACAAAAGATCAGAAGTGTGTCGAGGGCAGCAGCAACGTTGGAATGACAGTCCGATACTTTGGAGATTACGGATTAAGCCAAACATTCGACACCGGTTCTCCAACGATAAATCTGCCCTTGCCGAACACTCAGAATGGACACGAAAATAATGTTCGCAACAAGTCTGCGTTTTTCGAAGCTACAGCTGCCGCCGCGGTTAATGCTTCTCGAGTGCCGCATCCAACAACGAGTATAGAAATTAGTCGATTGTCCAACACGGACAAGCATGATGTTGCTCAAAATTATACTGCTCAACAAGGCAAACATTCAGTCGTTCCTCGTTCGGACTACAAGCAACTTCAGCAGCAATATTTTATGAGCCCAGTCGAACGAACAAGCGTGCAGCCCATTGACAATAGTCTTCTACCATACATTCCAAAGCCAGACTACGACGACAAAATAAACGGCGTCAACGGTTTACGAAGAGACAACCCTCCGACGCGTATTGAAATTACCTATCGTCAACCGTCGGATTCGACCTATTTTGCACATCCATCAAGATTCCAAAAGCTAAACAACATTGATTCGAATAATATTGACGATCATAAAGAAGTTGGGTCTGCGAAAAGATGGAGAACAACGTGGACTGAGGTTGGTTTTAACATTGGCGTATTATACACAATCAAAATACATAAAAATTTTTAAATTTTAACTTGTGCAAACGCGGCGTAACTACCGGCTAAAAAGAGGGGTTCAACTTTTGAGACATGGTATGAATGTGCAGTATAAACCTGATATCAGATCGATCAAACGAGGGTTCGAACATTTTTAAATGGACCCCCATAGGTTGAACTGAGAGTGCAGTCCGGACGACCTGCCCAGTCGGTTACGCCACTGCTGCTCAATAATCACATCTTTGTGTTCGAACTAAATAATATACTAATCTACCGTCTATAGAATACTATTCGCTTTAAGCTCCGAGCACAACCACGAAGTTGTACTTTGTAAACACAAAATCGACAGCTGCTTTGTTTTGGAACATGCGAATCAGGCAATCGTTAGGCTGGCAACTCTAGGTCTCATCTAACATTTATGAAATTATGAACTCCACCACTGTTCCATCGCGAACATTTTTATTAAATTTCATTACTATATATGTAAGGGTTATGGAGATTGGTCATTACCATATCCAGTGTTATAATAATTTGGGCCAATATAACGTTTAGGGGCTGAAATTAAATGCTTGCTGTACCGTTTTCGATATATACACTAAGCATCAACCTAGCCGAAGAATATTATCTTAGATGAAACTTAGACTACGCTTAAATAGCGGGCTGTTGGCCTACGAACACTCCCAGTAAGCTATATATTCGTTACTGTATAACGTGTGACCCCTAAAGCTGACATGAGAGATAATTTAATCATATATTTTAGACAGGCTCACATGTTCAGTCGTTGCCACAACAAATCGAGCAGAACAATTCTCATAATATTGGCGAACGACGTTGGGAAGTGCAAGTCGGAACTGAAAACAGACAACTACTAATGTCAGCTCAACAGGATAGCAGAAATGTTGGACAATTAACATCTAAACAAACACCAGAACAAGTAAACACAAGAAACGGGTCGTGCGATTATCCACGCGGAGCTCAGCCATACATTCGACAGAGCGATATTCCATCCGAACGAAGTACTGTTCTGGCAACACCGAATTATCGACCAGTTTACTTCAAATCAAGCTCTTAGTAAGCCAGAACATACTCCAGAATGACGCTAGATCCGTCGTAAACATCGACGGTTCAAGTCTTAACCACGTAAAATAATACGTAATTCCGTGTACTGAGGCTAATTAATTGCGCAAAGCAGCGAATCAAACCTGGATCGCTTGATTACAAGCTCCGTTTGCTAGCCATTTAGCTATGTTGGAGCTGTTGGTCGGGTCCTTTAGATTCGTTGTTACGCGAACGAACACCTCACGTACAAATGTATACTTTACGCCGAACGCGGTTCAACTTGACTAACAATTCATTTCAAACAAACGTGATTTTGTCAACGACAAAATCGAAAGGGCTGAAAGAATGCTTATGGCCAGTTGTTCTGTTAATAATTTATTCATTTGCAAGACAATTAAGAGGAGTTCCAGTGAACTGACAGGCCGCAAAACCTCATTTGTAAAGATACCAGTATTAACTAAAAATTAAATGCATATTGGTTTTCGTTAAAAAATGATATATCACAATTGAACACAAGACATGTGTTCAACGATGTTCATAGAAAAATCAAAAGTATACCCATTATGGGGAGAAGAGGTTGTTACATCCTAAGGGTCGGCCCCCTCCTTAAGCCATATTTAACAACAACAACAACAATCACTTATACCCGGACAAGACAGCCTTATTGTACAGCATTGTTATGCACTGGCTATATTCACACTATCCATGTGAAATATAGACCACATGAAAGATCCTGCGAATCAAAATAAACACAGACTGGCGTTTGGTAAATAAATAGCTAAGATCAGAAAGGTCATATAGTTACTTACATTTGACCGTTATCCGGATTGAATTAAACAAATAAAGGGCAATTTTTAATATAGAACATATATCCGGATGAGGTAAGGAATCTTAAGCTTCAACTTTAGGTACCATGGAAACTGAAGAATATTAATAAAAGAGCGCGGCGAAACCGTGGCAAATATATTTTCATAAAAAAACTGTCACAGTGCAAAAAATTAGACAAATCGACCTGTCTTAGGGAAATTATGTGCATTTTTGGTATTATTGACATTTATCCATAAGCAAAATTACACGTTTTAAAAGAACACGAATTAAAATTATGAAAAATTAAGGAGACTGTGGAAAATTCTTAATTATTTCCTCGCCTAATACCACGCCGGAAGCATTTACCCTTCCATAAGCCGATGCACTTTTGGCACCTATGTGTATGCCTATTTATTACCGAAAAAATTAAATGTGTGTCAGTTTTAAATGATTCAAGAAAACGGGAAATATCTTAACTAATTAACATTTCCCTTGATTTCTGATCTCAGTTTTATAACGTTAGGTCTCGTGCACTAAAATACT
The DNA here is from genome assembly GCA_030248225.1 of Trileptium ribeirensis. NCBI lineage: Eukaryota > Metazoa > Nematoda > Enoplea > Enoplida > Thoracostomopsidae > Trileptium > Trileptium ribeirensis. Next base: position 114,995 of record JASANE010029711.1, read on the forward strand.
TGAAGGTTAACTAGAATTTTTTGCTAACTGTCCAGTCTTGAAGCTAAAGATTTTTACACCATTATCAGATATTGCCGTTACGTTAAATGTTGTGTAATAATGAATAGTTCTCAAGGAAAAACTGCAGATTGAAGCGAAAACATAACAGTGGTGTCAGAAGGAGCAAAAGCCTGCTTAGCATGTCTTGAAAAGTTCTCTTTTGTCTCGTCGCAAGTATTTGGCACATTTGAAAAATAAAGGGATCACTGCAAGTTCGAATGGTGAAACGTGGTATTATAATTATTTCTAATCTATAGCAAAATCGCTGAGATTGAAAGCATTTGCTGTGTTAAAATCGAACCAAGGCTAGGTTTATCTATTTCAAAAAACGACTGACCTGAAACTGGTTCGCCGGTGCTGTACTTGTTCACATCACCTTTAAATTACATTTCATTATTGAAATTTTAATTACATCATATATTAATGTATGTATTTAAACGAGTTATTACAAATACCAATAATAAATATGCAATGTTTATATTTACTTTCGTTGTAATGTAGTGTATTTTATAAAAACTATATCCACACTTAGGAATGTAATATAACTATAGACTCCGTTTTCACAATTTAATTACTTCCACTATTGCATTATAGATATTTAAGGTATGTTCTTTCTTAAAAAACCAAAAATTCATAAAATCCTTTTAATTTACGAAAGTTCCTTAGTTAAAAAATTTTTAGTAATATGCGACGCTTTGCCCGCAAGCAATCAAATGGTAGGTTTTTGTTTATGCCTGATCCTGAAATGAACCTATGACAACATTCCCACTTTCCGACAACCACCTACTTGTAAAATGTAAAGATGTTATTAGGATCATTATGGCGGAACCCTAGTTTTGACGCCAATAACAGCTGAAACCTTATCAGTCTCAAAAAATTATTGTAACCCCATCCGTTTGGCTTACGTTTCAACACTGCATTGAACTTTAAGGAACGTCCAGAGAATACTGCAGTCAACTTTATCTATTCTCTAATTATCAATTTTGCAAATAAAATATGTTGCGAAGTTGCCACACTAAGTGACAGATTGATTTGCATTAAATCTTCAACGTATCGTCTTTTTATATGCCAAATCAATGAAATTATTACTAAACCCATTCCCATGGTAACTATACGGCTAAAACTCCATATTTTGATCCAAACTATTGTAAATGTTCCAGTTGGTTGTGTGTAGCTTGGGAGTGGTTCGACTAATATAATTAAGTAAAACTTGTAAAATTCGTGGGCACATATGTAAATGTTTACAGCATTGATTTGACGCCAATATATGTCTATAGCATACGTTTTCACCATTTAGACTTAAGTACTGCTAAAAAGCTAAATAATGACTCGGCAACGACATAAATCTATTTTCAGATTCGATTAAGCGCGTGCCAGAGCTTCACGATCTATATAATTTACAGCAAACTGTGTCATTTCATGAGTTACTGGATAAATACCTGTCGCGAATTTAAGTGAACTACCACATAGAAGAGCATTTTTATTCGACCTCGAGGCTTAGAATGTAAGTATATGCACAAATACTCGGGTACTCGGCGTCTGGTATCCGACAAAGCGGGTACCAGAGAGTGCCGTATCGAATACCGAGGATCAGAATATTAGATATTTTGTCTGTTACTTAAAATTGTATTTTACGTCACACTATAATTGGAACAAGGTGTCTTATTAACTTAGATATTAGGTAACGCAATATCAGGTAATTGTAGCACTGCCACTAGGCTGAATAAATGTGACAGTACTATCGACCTAAACAACAACAGCCATAAATCCTGGAGCAGCCACGCCAGATACGATAATTGTTGTTTATCTTCAATTGACTGAAGAGCGGATATGCTTAAACTGGTCCATTTATTCATTGCTTTGGTATAGGAATTCATTCTATTTTATATGGTCTGTTAACAGCATGATAATTTAATTTGCTTTTTTCAGTTCTTATTGACACTTTTGCCGCTGAGAAAACGGATGCGGGCGCCACGTAAATTTTTGGTTCTGTACTAAAGCAGTTAAACCTGTAAATTAATTTGCTTATACAGCGATACTCAAACATCAAATGCTAGGAATAAAACGAACATATTGCTGCCATAAACTTTAAGGGTAAAAGGCATCCATGGATGACGGACAATTGAAAATTAACATGATTACTCGAGTTTGGCAGCTATAAATCACGTAGCCAAAAACTCAGGACATTTATGACTGAGAAACTTAAATTTCAATCACTCAGAAGTATAGATGAAATGGTATAGCCCCGTTCTCAATATTCCGACGCCGGAATTTAGTCAGTTGTAATGCTTATATAAAGCTTACATATTCCTACGCACATATTTTGTATCCGTTGTATGGTGCAGCTGACACTGAACGTCAGTAGATAAGAAATGGGGGTTTTGCCCCCCTCCCAGATGGGAGGGGGCAGGCTTACACCCTCCCTGAGGTTGGGGCAGCCGTACCCCCTCCCCCTCCCTGGAGGAGGGGTTGGGGCACTGGCGCACTGAGGAGGGGGTTGGGGTACGACCTCATTGAGGAGGGGGTTGGGGCATGGATCATTGAGGAGGGTTAAGGCATATTGAGGAGAGGTTGGGTTTAACACTTCACTGATATGCTTGTACATCACGGTTTGGTTATATTATTCAGCTAAGCTGATTTCAATTGTATTGGTTGTTCTGCCATTGGCAGTGAGCCTTGCGGCTCTGATTGTTTTTCTGAACATTTACAGACATACAAATATATCACAAGATAAAGTTTATTCTTCAACAATTGCTTTCATTCCCAGGCTCGTCGAAGTACGATATTGATAAACCTTTCATCAAAAACACAGTGATAAGTTAAATGTTGTTAAGTGTGACACAAACTGTGCCCCTGCATTACATTTATTGAATGAATAACCACGATAAATTCCGGCTGCATTTATAAATAGAGTACCATGTTGATAATTGATCGGTAGCTTCAGCAACAAATCCTCGAACACGTTGAACACATACAGTACTAGATCACTCCACAGTACATGTCGCGGAGGAACTAGGATTACATTGGATTGCAAGTTGCTCGAATTTCAATTTATCCATATAAGGTGATAATCACCTTCTACAAATTTTTCTTTCGTCGTCGCTTGTATACTTTCATTCCGTATCGTTGGTCGATATCATATGTAATTTACATTCAATAGTAATAATACAGTTTCAGCAATAGCAGATATTAATAAAACTACAGCAACAGCTTTTATTCTTTTATTTTCCATTTTACCTTAAATTAATAAAATATTCTATTTTAAGCATTGTTGTTCCAATACACTTCACGGTTATCATTTATCTTAAGCTCATCAATAAATTCTCCCATCGTAAATATCACAATTGCGTTTGACAATTCTTTTGTAAAATCTATTGAAAGCTTTATTTGCCCATCTACTGGGTTGCTCAAATAATCACAATCGCTGCTATGATCCCGACTTAAATCTACCGAAAATATTTGATACCCAGCAGTTGACCAAAATCCTACATCTGTTAACCCTAAATTATCATTTCGGTAATTCAAAGCCCACAGTGTTTGATTATATAATCTCACGTAATTTCCTGCTTTACATGGTAAAGCAACATTACAAGGATAACGATCATCGTTCATAAAGACCGTGAACCTATCCATATCAGGTAATCCATAATTGAATAAATTTTTCTCCTTGTTTCCAGTATACGCTTCCTGAGATATTCCCCATATGTAAATCCTTCTAGGTAGCTTACCCTCAAATATGGTTCAATCTACATTTTGTAACCCTTTATTTACCGATAGCGTATGTATCTTGAACCTTACACCAGGTATTGTCATTCCACTTGTTGATAATATTTTGTGTTGATGTTCTAATGCTTGTCTTGTTAATCTTGCTTTAGAAACGTAAAGTTTGAAATCGTTAAATTTGTACTGCAAAATCAGGTTAGGTGGGTTTCTAAAAAACTCAATTTCTAATCTCGACTTTGGAGGTAGATAAACAGGGTTTAAATTAGCGCCTACAATTAAAGGAAAATAAAGCTCGCATTTTTGGGATGCAATAACACGTGCACCTCTTGCAACTCCACTTCCATTTGAACTTATATCTTCAAATGCAAAAGTATCGTCCAGCTTATAGATGCTTCCCGTCAAGTATTGTTTACGTCTTTCGTCGCTCATAAATAGCATACATAAGCCATAAACCATCCATGGGTAGTGTTTTTGGTTAAAGGTTATAGGTTCACCGTTAATTTTGCATTTCTACAGAAGAAAACAAACCATATCCAAACATATTGCATGGTATTATATTTACATCCGTACCAATAGTGGTACCATCTTTATTTACAATTTGCAAATCAATATAAACATAAATATCAGATAAATCTATTACATCAAACGCACTTTCACTAATTTTATATCTTATCGTATCATCAGCATCCGCACTTGGTAATGTCGTTTCACAAGCGACCTCAATGAGCTGTGTGAACGATACCGTTTCTTGAGTGGGATATACACCTCCATCCCAATTCACTTTTTGCAGACTGCACGCTTTCGACATTTTTGCGTTTTAATTTTCTTTATTCCTTTAGTCTTTTTAAGGGTTTTCCGCTTTTTCCGCTTAATTGTTTTACGCTTTAATTCATTCAATACCCCTGGTTGTAACTTTGGGGAATTGAAGCATAGCGGCACAGCCATTTTTATTAAAAAGTTCAATTTCTTTAGTGTTTTGAAGGCTTTTCACTCAAACCACAATCTTAGAATCATTTCAGAATTTTCGAAGAATCTAACGGGTTTAAAATAATAATCTACAACTTCAAATTCAAGTGATCTAAACAGAAAGTTGTTCAATTTTAATAAAGTTGTGTTCTTAGAACAGTCGTCCGTAACAACATGAAGCAGTTGTTTACACTTCCCATTCACCGGTCGTTCCTTAACAAATGAACAAAGAATACATAGAGGTTTATTCTTCTCCAGATTCACGTTGGTTATAGAAATGTGTTTCCCATTTTTCAGATGACTTACTTCTAGCTTTAATACATCTTGAATCTCTTTTGACAGCTTCATTTCAGAATCATCTACGCAATACACCTGAACACGATTACAGCATTCGTCAAATGTAAACTCAATTTTGGATGAAAATTGGTTCAAAATTGCTAAACGTGTTGTTAACTCATAATATCCTTCCTCTATCGAATATTGTTTCCATGCTCCATTATTAAAATATCTAATGATACTTTTCTCAATATTGATGTATTTTCTAGACAACTGTGCCTCCAGAACCGGAACTCTCGTGGCACAAAAGGGTGTAGCAAATTCAATTACAGGACTTGACAAATCACAGACAATGACAACCTCCATTTTGCAAATCATGGAAAATTACAATTCTTTTTAAGAATATTATATATATGATCAACACACAAATGAAAATCATTAAATGTTTTAGATCCAGTGGTTACAATATTTCCTGTTCGAAATATAAGTGCTACCCCATAACTTGTTTCCAGCTTCAAGCTATTATTCAATTCGAGTTTGTATAAAATAAAATACTCACTTATCAGATTACTGTACAATGTAACCAGGTCAATTTTAGCATTGGTTCTCATTAATCCAACGACGTTTTTCATGCGCAGTTTACATTTTTCTCGCAAACAATAGTTAAGCTGTTTTAAGTATGTTTTTACACTATTCAAAATCAATTTTGCTTCACCTAATGATTTAACACCAACTACAACTAACTTTTCATTCGAAAATATTAAGGATGTTCCTTTGGTATCAAATTTCCATATACCACCACTAAATCTTTTACGATTATAATTACAACCAACTACATTAGCAGACAAATGATACAAATTTATTTTACATTTAAGATCCGCCGTTAGTGTTAAGTTAGCAACTTCTTTGGTCATCGGTTTTCACTAATTCGTCTCTCAATTCCATCCACAGTTTTCCCATTATATTGCTACCAGTCCACTGGTTTAAGTCCTTGCTCGTTTTGTCAGATATCGACTTTCCCATACCCCAGTAGTTATCAAATTCAGTTGCTTCCGCAGTAATTGCTCGTTCTGTTGCCAATAACGCTTCTTCGATGTAACCGTTTTGCTTCAACTTTGATTTTAAACCGTATCGCATAACATCCACAGCTTTACCTTTGCACATCCAACGTTCTTTATTAAAGTCTTTTATCAAACTTCCAAGTCTCTTTTGATCACGAGGTCGTCGTGCAGTCATAATTGCGATCAATGCTTCTTCATCGTTGAAGAATCGCGCTTTCTCGCTTTGATACCATTGCTCGTTGCAGTTATATTTCTTGCCGTTAATGACTAGTTTGCAGATATTGAAGTTGCTAAACACGCTCCATCCAGATTTAAATAGAACAAGAGGCTTTCCACAGGTGCTTGTACAATATTTTTTTCCATTTTCGAGTTGGATAAATACGATAATTTACAATTTTGTACTTTCAAACAAATATCATTATTACCACGTTTGTGTTTTTAAGAATTTAGTATAGTGACTTCCATTTGCTTTTCATTTTTCTACCTCTTCCAAATGCAGAATCTGGTACACCGTTTAACAGCAGCTTAAATTTTTCAGAGTCAAGAGGTCTTGGTAGAGAAAAATTTATATCTGATACAAAATATTTCACTAGGTCACATATATTTGATCCAATAGTTCAGTCGGTATATATTATGTGATTGCTATCGTTAAGTTTAATATCTTTGTTATTGTTCAGCATTAACTTTGCCTTGTTTCTAAGATTCTTTGGAAACATTTCTGCAAGCTCATATGTTGCTGGTGGTTCGTGCATTACTACTTCAGTTTGTTTTATAGGTTCTTTATCTTTGAGACCGCCATTTTTTAATACATCAAGCCAGCTCACTGGCACTACCGCCATTTTACGAGCCATAATACTGGTTGAAAAACTTTATCAGTTGCTTCACGATATGTGGTTTCAGTAGTTTTCCGTTTCTTTAGATCTCTCACACGTTTACTTGCCAGGTTTTTAAGGATATGAGTGTTGCTAGATTTGATGCTTAACATGTTGTATGCAATTTCAGAAAATGCGCGTAGAAGTGATTTCGAACATTGTCTTATTACAGCTGAAACAATGGCTGGTGAAGCTTGTTCCAGAAATCTTATTACAATCTTATTCTTTTCAATATCCATTGCCCAATTTATTGTCTGTATAATGTTTTTAAGCATATACATAGATTTGTTCATCATCATGAAATATACATTCTCTAATTCACAGGTTATCATTAGTTGCAGGTTTTAGGTCTAAAAACAAATAACCATATGGGTTTTGTGTTGCCTGCTCGAAGGCGTTGGGTAGATACTGAGGCTTTGAGGGCCACATTTGACGACGCAACGTTTATACCATGGACTTATATCTGAAGTTTGGAAATAGCACCATATATTGAGCATTGCGTATAATTGTTCGCATATATTTTCCTTCATGGTACAGATTTTGTGTTACGAATATTCTACTCAACTTGTTATGACGCATTCGAGAGAACGCTTGAGCTAATTTCTTATCGTTGCTTGCTTCTAACATCAGATCATCAAAAAATGCAGATGGTATGGTTTTCGTTTGGGGATAGTTCTGGTGGTATACCTTCGTGCAGCTCCATGTTTGGAATATCGCTGAGAAATTTTGTATACCATAACAAAGTAAAATTTTACCGACTTTTTGATCAAATAAGTTGTGCTTTAACAGTCTATATATCCAATGAGTTTTACCACAACCCGTTTGACCACTTACGACACACGTGAATGGTAGTTCCAAAGGCAGTAACACTTTACTATTAATAGAATCACAACTTTGCACATCAACCAGAGAATTTGATGACATAATTTTCTGTGGAGATCTACAAGTTTTCTTATGTCCATGCAAATGCTGACGAGAAGTATAAGCACGACTACAGTTGTTACATACATATTCCATGGTTGTTAAATTAAATACATGAGTCTTTTTAAGAAATTTGGCAATTTTCCATTGTACCCCGATCTTATAACCATTGTTTGTACACATTGTACCCATATTTTGTACCCCTTGTACCCATATTTTGTATCCATTGTACCCATACTTTGTATCCATTGTATCGCTGTTTCATACCCATTGTACCCATACTTTGTACCCCTTGTACCCATACTTTGTACCTATTATATCGCTGTTTTGTACCCATAGTACCCATACTTTGTACCCCTTGTACCCATACTTTGTACCTATTATATCACTGTTTTGTAGCGCTTGTACCCATATTTTGTACCTATTATATCGCTGTTTTGTAGCCCTTGTACCCATTATATCGCTGTTTTGCCGCCCTTGTACCCATAATTTGTACAAATTGTACCGATACATTGTACCCCTTGTACCTATACGTTGTACCTATTATACAGCTATACTGTAGCCGTTTACCCCAGTTTACATTCCACTGTACCCGCAATTTGTATCTGCAGAGCCCCTGTTTTTGTATGTTTTGTATTACTACAT
>JASANE010029712.1:0-12467 GCA_030248225.1 Trileptium ribeirensis
TATTGCTATTATGGAGCGAAGGACAGTTTGACTATAAAGAAGAGCCTGTGCAGAGATACCCAAAAGGTCCCACTGAAAATACCCATGGAACCAACACTGCAGCATGGAAGAAAAGGTGCCTAAGCCACAAAAGGCTTCACTGAAGACAAATCATGGAACAACAATTGCAAAAGCATGGAGAAAAAGCTGGTGCAAATAGGATGCAAAAGGGTCCACGAAAGAATCATGGAGAACAAGCATGGAAAGAAAAGTGGGCCTGTAGAGAAAAGGGCTTCACGAAGAGGAATCATGAGACACTCTGCAACAACACCAAGAAAAGCCTGTGCACAACATGGCCAAAAAGGTTTACAAAAAACAAATCATGAACGAAATGATAAATAAAAAACTAAATAGCAGGCCAGTGGGTTTAGGAACAAAACCAATTTAAACCAATTCGGCTGGATTTGCTGCTGACACGAAATGCAAACGCACAGGTGTTAGGTAGCCTAATTGGTTTCCCATTATCCATTCACAACCTGCAAGTTCGCTGCGACTAGGGCGTCAGAGGGCGCAGCCTATTCTGCAAGGACTCAAGCTCGATTACCTACATAGTTTGGGGTTTTTGTTCTACTTTTTTTCTAGCTTTAGGTATTGGTCCGCGCGGAAAACCAATGCCTGAGGCAGGCAGCTAGCTTCAGTAGTGCAAGAAACAGTTTTTTTCAATTTTCAAATAAAATTACGCAAATTTTGTTTTTTAAAAAATGCGTAACGGTGTACCAAAAAACGTAATTTTTATTGATAAAAAAAATCAAAATACTTTTTTATGCATACATATAAAATATGCATGCAAATATTTACATGTAAACTGTTCTCATTATTCCAGAGTGAAAAAAATTTTATGCTCCGAAGACAAATGTTTTTATGCCGTGTCGATTTAATGCATATCGTCATTGAAGAGCTGTTGTGCGATTTGGGAATTATGACCTCCGCGCCGGAAAGATTCCCGGTCCATATTTTCCCGCCAAATTTAAACGCGAAATTGAACAAAGGCGTAATTATTACCCCCAAATCTCGGCTAAAAATTGCTAAACGAGTCTTTTTTTAAACGGCTAAAAATTTTGACGCACAAAAAGTGCGACAAAAAACCGCGGTGGAGGGAAAGGTGTAGTTTTTGAGCACGACAAATTTTGCCTATTTTGAGCCGAATCGGGAACATATCCAATTTTTATAAAAAAGCAACATGTGCGCTTGACAATAAATTTTTACGTTAGTCGTCACAGTCTATTCTCAAAATTTAAATTCTTATGTAATGACAGTAAACGACAACGCGGGCCCAACAAGGGACACTGCGCGACGGCAAGGGAAATACATTTTACTGCCAACACCCTCAAATCATTCACGACACTTACAGTTTAGCCGCGCTCCACGTGAGCCTTTATAACCCATTTTGAAAAACTAGAAAAATAAACATTATTCCACACAACTCTACTCATATTATATAAATGTTACAACCAGAGTGAAGCGCTGCATAAATCGAAAAAGCACAAATATCTAACCAAAACGCAATCGATCGATCTTCCTTTAAAAGAAATTCGTTAAATTAAAACGCCAATGAAATATTCAAAATATTTTTTTCCTATTTCAACACAATTGGAAACCTCAGCGCAACTAATCGTGTTTTTATTCTCATTTTGACGTATCTGAAATTTCGCTGAAATTAATCGAATTTCGTTTACACGATCGATTTTTGTCTCAAAATCTCAAACGAGCTGGAAATGCATTTTTCGGAACACTTAGTTCGACTTGGGAAATTACCTTCAATACACTTAAATTATTCATCATCTGAGCTTAGTCACATTGCTCATTGCACCGGAAACCACGTGCACTCTCCGAAAAGAAAATCACGATCACATCTCCTATCCCGACTTACACCACCATCTCGGCTTATCCAAACCGGAGCGGGAGAACCTCGCCGCTTTTCGGTTTTTCCTATTTGACCCCTGATAAATTTTTGCAATCATGGTGCTTTCGGCACCGCAAATATCCCCTGATGCCCCACCGGAATGTGACGAAATTTCAGCCTTCTGCGATTTGATCAATAATCATAAATATACCCCTAAACTTTGGCAAGTCTCTATAGTAACACCGGTTGTGTGGGGGGGGGGGGGGGGACCCAACACATAGGCCATATGAGACCCGAGATTTGTGACAACAGTAAAATATATCTTAAAGAGCAAGAGTGGAGCAGTGCAATAAACATCAAGCATAAACGATAATTTTTTGAAACAGTTTGCTGACGCACTACTTACCAAAGAAACTGGTAGTGTCGAAGCAATTTTTGTTCATTTGTAAATTCAAAATCATTAAAACCACTGCGAGGGTAGAACCACGATAACGAACATTGGTGCAATATGCTTTCAAGAAGACAAAATGCGCGCGCAGAAATCTTTCGCACTTTTTTTAAATCTTATTATTTTTGGCAACATTTGGATACTTATTACTCGTATTGGGGACATGATATATTTTTTTTTTTGCATATGAGTTAGAATTTTAAAAAAAAAAAAAAGGAAAAAAAAACAAAAAAAAACAAAACACAAACACCAACAAAAAACCACACCAGAACACAGAAAAAACCCACAAAAACACCCAAAAAAACACCAACAACAACAAAACTAGAGACTAGTACGTTATTTTATGACCTTCCAGTGCTTTTTAATATGTTTAGGTCGACGAATTCAATTTTGATCATGTTCTGGCTTCATTTATTTGGCTATGTATAGCGTGCAGGGCATCAAGAATGGTCTAAACATGTTTTTCGGTACTGTTAATATCGGTTTGGCTACCTAGTCTCTAGTATGAATATTTCATGCCTTTTCAAGGTGCTTAAGTTCGCATTCCGCGTGTTCTTCTTACTGACGGATAAGTTCACATTGCCATCGGGGCCCATATTCATTCTCGGATGATAATCTCGAGGTGTGAGATTTCAATTTGTTGCGGATATATGTTTTAGCATGTTTTTGGATTGTTTATTGTTGTATAGTCATTTTTAGTAGTGATATTATTAAAAGGTTAAGAAGTTTTAGTGATCATCGCCAAACCACACTCACAGTGCATTTGGGCATCTGTTGGTTTTTTTATGGATTCTGAAACAACATAGACCGTCGGGTTTTTGAGTAGTGGTGTGTGGTGATGGCCGATCTGGTGTCCCCAATACCATTGATAACTATCCAAATGTTGCCAAAAATAATAAGATTTAAGGAAAAAGTAGAAAGATTTTGTGCCGCGCGTTTACTTGTCTTCTTTAAAAGCATATTGCACCAATGCGTTATCGTGGTTCGTACCTCGCAGTGGTTTTAATGATTTTGAATTTACAAATGAACAAATTATTCAAGCACTCCAGTTTCTTTGTAACTCACTGCGTCAGCAAACTGTTTCAAAAAATTATCGTTTATGCTTGATGTTATTGCACTGTCCACTGCTACTTCAGGTATGCATTTACTGTTGTCGCCAATCTTTCGGTATTCGTGCTTGCATGGCTTGTGTTCGGTATGGATCAATCCCACGCAACCGGTGTTACATATCAAGACTTGCCAAAGTTTAGGGTATGTTATGATTATTGATCGATCGCAGAAGACTGGTTCGTCACGTTCCGTGGGGCATCGGGGGGATCTTCAGTCCGAAAGCACCATGATTCAAAAATTATAAGGGGGTCGAATCGGAGAACCGAAAAGCGGGCGAGGCTCTCCCGCTCCGGTTTGGATAAGCCAAGAATAGGGTGTAAGTCGGATAGGGATGTGATCGTGATTTTCTTTCCGAGAGTGGCATAACTTCCGAGTCCAATGAGCAAATGTGACTAACTTTTAGATGATGAATAATTTTAAGTCATGTATTGTAGAAGCCTACAGTTACAATCAGAACTAAGTGTTCAAAAATCGATTTCGCTCGTTTGCGTTTAAACAAAAATCGATCGTGTAAACGAAATTCGATTAATTTAGCGAATTTCGATTGCGTCAAAATAAAAATAAAAATTTAATAAAACATGGTAGTTCGCGTTTAATTTAGCGAATTTCGATTGTGTTGAAATAAAAAATATTTTAATAAAAATGTTAGTTGGCGTTTTAATTTAACGAATTTCTTTTAAAGGAAGATCGATCGATTGCGTTTTCGTTCGATTGCTTGTGCTTTCGATTTTATAAGCACTTAATTCTGATTGTAACTGTATATAATATGGTGAGGTTGTGTGGAATAATGTTTATTTTCTAGTTTTTTTTCAAAATGGGTTATAAACTAGCGTGGACCGCTAAATTATTGTAAGTGTCGTGAATGGATATTTTCACATATTATTGACCATAAAATGTTATTTCCTTGCCGTCCGCGCATATTCCCTTGTTGGGCCCGCGTTGTCGTTGCTGTCATTACATAGACGTAAATTTTAAGAATGACTGTGAGCGGGCTTGGCATCATAAATTATTGTCGACGCACATGTTGCTTTTTTATAAAAATGCAATGTTCCATTAGCTCAAAATAGCAAATTTGTAGCCAGGATTGCTAGAAATTTACACCTTTCCTAGCCACGGTTTTTTGTCGCACTTTTTTTGCGTAATTTACGCGTTTTTGAGGACTCGTTTCGCATTTTTAGCCAAGCTTTGGGTAATTTACGCCTTTTATTTCTAGGGCCGGACAAAGTCAGCAGCTTACATATGGACCGGATATTTTCCGCGCAATATTCGACATAATTCCCAATGCACAACAGCTCTCTTACAATGACGATATGCATTAATAACAGCATAAACAGTTTGTCTTTCAAGAATACGTAAAACTTATACGCTCTGGAATAATAGAAACAGTTACATGCTGATATTTATGCATATTTTATATGTATGCATAAAAGTATTTTTGATTTTTTTTATGATAAAAATTACGTTTTTTGGTACACCGTTACGCATTTTTAAAAAACAAATTTGCGTAATTTTCGCTATTGAAATTGAAAAAAACTGTTTCTTGCACTACTGAAGCTAGCTGCCTGCCTCAGGCGCCCGTAGGGTTTCCAGCGAGCCAATCCCTAAAGCTGAGAAAAAGTAAACAGAAAACCCAGACTATGTGTAGTAATCGAGCTTGAGTACTTGCAGAATAGGCTGCGCCTCATCATAACGCCCTAGTCGCAGCGAATTTGCAGGTTGTAAATGGATAATGAACAATTGCATTCCTGACGCCTGTGCGTTTTGCACGTGTAGCAGCAAATCCAGCCAAATTAATTTTTAAATTGGTTTGCCTTCCTAAACCCTTCTGGCCATGTCTTGCAGGTTTTTCTTCCATGCTTCGGACATTCGTTCCATGATTTGTTTTCGTGAACCCTTTTGGCCATGTCTTGCAGCCAGCTTTTTCTTCCATGCTTCAGATATTCGTTCCATGATTTGTCTTCGTGAACCCTTTTGGCCTTGCAGCCAGCTTTTTCTTCCATGCTTCGGACATTCGTTCCATGATTTGTTTTCGTGAACCCTTTTGGCCATGTCTTGCAGCCAGCTTTTTCTTCCATGCTTCAGATATTCGTTCCATGATTTGTTTTCGTGAACCTTTTTGGCCATGTCTTGCAGCCAGGTTTTTCTTCCATGCATTGGATATTCGCTCCATGATTGTCCTTCAAAAATTGTCATTGTTATGGCGAATACAGTCATATACATTGGCATATAAATTTTTATCCATCCTTTTAAAACTTTAGCACTATAGTTTTTTTAAGATTATTGCCTGTGGAGTATAGATGATATTTTTTCCAGATTTAGTACTACAACTTATTGGATCACTGCGTCAGCATAGTATCAGCTGGACTGCTATACACGGATGCAAGCCCAATTTTTGCATGTCATCTGCACCCATAGGATCGTTAGTGGATAATCACTATTCATACCTAAAAGAACTTGTTAATCGGTGTGGAACACGTCTTTGCAAATATATGTCACCCGAGCCAAATATATGCATATTTGGGCAAAGGTTGAATTTGTCGATAACACTGGTTATCCACACGTATGCTGTGTTTACATGTAAAAACAACTATTAATTAAAACGGAGATAGCGAAACGAGCAGAGTTCCAACTGAGGGCGTTGGAGAAAATTGTGATAATTTGTTTTTATCTGTTTCTTATCGCATAACTTATCTTCGGCTGGATGGATTTCGGTAATTTTTTTTCGAAAGCAAGTCATGATGAGGATGTCTCATTTAACTGTGCATAAGTAGCTCCGACACCAACATCGGCTTCGAAATGGCAAAGCCAAGTTCTGAAGGATTCTTTGCCAAATCTGGCCATACTTGTACGAAATTTTTCCCAGCCTATATCGCGCGACACAGGTTTCGGATCGAAAAACTGGACACCACCATACAGAATCATCTCATCTAGATCTACAACTTGTTTGTCCGACCACTCCCTAGGCCGCTGAGGGTCTGAATATCGTTAGTCGATCATTTGCCAGAAATATTGATTTTTCAAATTTCGGCATGTTATTGCGTCTTTTTACCTTAAGATGAGTGTCTCTTATGTTATCAAGCACGTTGAATACTATGGTTTTGCTAGGTTGCAGTATAACTACATTATACCTTTTCATGACGTTTCAAGTGTTCTTCTGAAAACTTTTCCGATTTTCAAAATGTAAAGCGTTTTCATTTGTTTTGTTATTTTCTGCGGCAGCAAGAATGGCCTTTTTCAGAGCATTGAACCAATGACTAGGCTATATAGAGCGCCGGACGTATATTTTATCTATTTTCACAGCTTCTCAGAGGGTTTAGGCCAACGAACGCGATTTTCAAAATATAGCCTGTCTTCAGTTGTTTGGTTACGTATTGCGTACAGGCCATCAAGATAGTCTTTATAGGATTTCCAGCACGAATATATTATACCTTTTCAGATGTTTTCAGTGGCTTTCAGGTCATCGAACCCGATTGCTCATCATTTATAGTCAGCCTTCAGTACTTTTGAATATGTATTACGTACAGGGTCTCAAGAATGTTGCATTGTATGTAGGCTTTTCGGTACATTATGATTTTGTTATCAAGAGACCAGCACGAATACTACGCACATTTTCAGTCGTTTTAGATGGGTTAGGGTCGACGAGCCTTTATGGTTTTAATGGTTTCAGGATTACAGAGATTTTAGTGTGGTATATACACCAGACACAAAGCCTGTTACAAGTGATTACTCAAAATGCCCGCTTCATGAAAAGATGCTCGATTGCAAGATACTGGCTATTAATTGAGCGTTGACATTATTTTTGAAAAGTATTTCATTCATTCATAATTATTTGCTGTTAGAGGAATGTCGGGCTGTCGCTTGTTCTATTCAATGGAGGATTATTTTATTTATTTTATCTGTTACTGTGGTTTAGTGCCACATTTCTTACCAAATTTCTTGACTAAACACCATACAATTACAAATTTTAGTTCACGTGATATTGGAAAAGTTAATGTTCGCTAGTGCTAATATAAATGTTTCTATATGTAACTGCTCATAATTTTAGCTAATGGCTCTAGTTTCGGTCGGCGCGGGATTATGTATGTCGCTCGTATTCCATTGCGGTACCCGAGAGCGGCCACTATATATCCCGTTAGACGGTCGTTACGGATCGGCAAGCTCCATTTCTAGCGCCGGTATTAATACGTCGTCAAACTATACGGGGACCGAAGAAAACGCTCCAGCAGGGCACGTGAGCGTTACGAACGCAAGTGATATCCAGCCAGAGATAACGGACAGTGTTCATCGCAACGGTGAGAGGTTGACGAATGGAACGGAGACGAAAAAATGGCGAGATTGGTTGCGGGACTGTCAGTTTTATCAGGTACGGTGTGAGCGGTGTTTGATTGTGAGGTCGATTATGCAAATAACGCAGTCGTCGACTAGGCTATTTTGGGTGGATTTGCTTGGGATGTACATATTATGTGAGTTACGTCCAATATTACTATAAATTCGGCGCGGCCATACAAACATTTTGTTAACTGGAACTGGATTCGTGTACTGCTCCCGAACGCCGTCATCGTATCAAGTCGTTAAATATGTTCGGAATTCCAGACATTATGCCATCACCTGATCACGCAGAGGTGTGCGCGTGGAAGAATTTTTGGGCCTGTGGGTAGCCGCGAAAAATGAAGGCTTGGCCACCGCCATTATGCCCGTTCCCTCGGACTGAGGAAATTTTTTCATGCCTCGAAGCCCGCAACATGTAAGTGTTATGTCAGGGACTTTGGAAAGTTTATCATTATTGACAAAGTATGCTTCTGGATAATGGTTAACTCTTTGACAATGGTATTCGCTGTGCAGGCTACTCCCCGAATAAATAGACCCACTTTCATCATCTACCTTTACGTAGGCCAGCCAGTCATATTAAACGAAATGTTTTTATCTTCAACATATTTCGAAATTGATCCGATCCCCGTCCCATGATCTTTCCGGTGCCATCGATTCCACAAATCGCTTATTTTTTGGAAGAATACTCACTACCACAACCTCACAGCTCACTATAGTAAACGAATTATTCACTCTTTTAAACATAGTTCAGTAAAGGCACAAGTTAGGCATTTCCATGATAGCGCCAACTGTCCACTAAAGATACGGACGAAGTAACCTACCGGCGGGCTCAAGATTTGAGCCCGTACCCGACCCAGCCTGTGGGGTACCAATGCATACCTGAGGGTTCACGTCGACTTATTGTTTACATCTCCTAAAATATATAGAATTATATCGGGCTCTTGTTTCCAAGTTTTAGCTCTAGTGGTAGATACGTTGCTTCGATTATAGTTGATTTTTACAGAAACCCAAGTCCAAATTAGGTGCAGCTTTATGAAGTTTTTCTTTTTTGTGTATCGGTACGCTTTGTCGCTTGCTTCGAAGAAGCACTCCAGTTATGATTGTCGCGTTTCAAGCAGGGCGCACCTCTAGCTACACACTGACGGGTACTAACTGTCTTGTGGCGGGAAGGTGTTTTTCTTACGATAATCATGCCTAACGTTGTGTCACCGGACTTTAAAACATCGATTCGGGATGGTCGCCAATGTTCAGTTGAAAGAATGTTGTCGAACGTTCATTATTTTCATATTTTGCTATGTTTGATTTTGTTATAATATGTTGTAGTTAATATTTTGTTTTGATGCTTTCATTTCCAAAGACACTACAAAAGGAAACGACCGTTTTCCGTCAACGCAGAGCATAACCGTTAGTATTATGATTTGTTTTGCCTGTGTATTGTGTTCATTTCTTCCGTTAAATAACAATCGGTTTGTTAATAATAGGGTGTCGATGCTGGTAAACACGCGAATCATTTTGTCTTCTAAAGAAATAAGCAGTCTTATTTGTCAACATTAAGCATGATCGTATAAGCTGTTTTTTGCGTGGAATAAAGATGGTAATCTTGTGGAATCGTGTTGACTGCCGGAAGTTTTGGAGCCTGCACGGTCGGGTCAGGCCGGCCGCTGATAATGTCGTGTCGGGATGGCTTCTGGTAGTACCGGGTCGAACTGACTGCAAGAAGTGAGGGGCAGTGCTGGCCGCTGTTATTGTCGGGTGGGGTTCACTGTTTGGACCATCGGGTCGACTGCTGATAGCGTTGGGCCGGGTTGAGCACTGGTATGGTCAACGGGTCGGGTCGGCAAAATATGAACCGAGTACCATCATTTTGGGAAATGATTAATATTAATAAAGTTGTCTGAGAATATTACTTTGTAGTTGGAACAGTAGCAAGCCAGGTTGAACCGGATCGAGCGTGGTTTCATCTATAACTAAATAGTCGGTTTGTGTAATCATCTGTAACACTGTGTTTAATGTATATAGAACTCTAAAACCTCGGAAGCCCAAACTCATTCGAAATCCTAAAACATCGCGAACCCTAAAACCATTGAAAACTGAAAATACATGAGGTATTCGCGCTGATTTCTAGATAACCAAACTGACTTATTCAGCATAGCGAAAAACATATATAGGCCATTCTTGATTTCTGGCATTCAATACTTAACTAAACCTTTGAGGACACGACTATATTTTGCAAATGGAGCTCATTGAGCCTTAATCAATTGAAAACTTATAAAAATGCTTGAAATGTTCGTGCAAGACTCCACATCCACCGTATCGAAAAACTTATATGTGGACCATTCTTGATGCGCTGCATGCAATAGTGAAGCAAACAAAGAAAACTTGTAGCGGATTAATCCTCTACACTTTGGGTTGAACCTATCTCTTTTATTAATGTTGTATAATAATGTATTATGGGAAAAATTTCTATGGGAATTTTTATCTTGCGTCATCAGCAAAATCTGTTTATTTGTTGTCTAGGGTGTGTATTCGCTGTGTATTGTGTTTTTTCCACGCGCTGTTGTGATATGTGTATTTATATGCATGATTTGTTGTTGTAAATTATTTGTAAGCGACGTGAAAGCTGTGCATATTTGAGTTGTGTGTATAGCGTCAGTTTTATGAGTCTATATAAAAGCCTTAAAACTTATTGTTTTCTGTTCAATAATTCCCAGCATGCTAAGCTTAAAGAAATATAATCTGTATAATCGTGGTCGTACCTGGCAGGAGGTTGACTGGGTCAAATTAGATTGCCAAATGCCATAGGGCACGCTGTATATTATGCAAACCAAATTTGGCCACACTCGGCCCACCTGTTAAGGAGTTACGGTCCTCATCCCCTCTGTTATTTCTGTACTTGATTCAGTAATAAGAATTTTTTAATTCTTGAAAATTAAAACTTAGAGAGAGTGTAAAACAACTTATAATTTTACAATTTATGTGTTAGGGCTACAGTATGTTTACTTATCGGATTTGAGTGTAGCCCCTGGGCGCCTTAACTGTTACACTTACATTAGCGGATATGTAAGTGTATTTCGGCTGGATTTTCCAAAATTTTTTTATGAGTTAGAGATTCTGGGAATTTCATAAAAAGGTCTCTCTAACGCAAAAATTAAAACTTATGTTAGAGAGCAAATTTTACAGTTCTAAGAATTCGCAACCCGGTTGACAGCAATTTTATTAAAATCTAACGGGCTAAGGAGATTCGAGAACTAGGTTTATTTTGAGTTCTCTGAAATTGAGCTACAAAAGTTTATTTAAGCGGTTGCACTGTTAGATCAGGGCCTCAGAAGCTGTGAAATCAAGGTGAGTACGGTTCAGCCGTTTATGTGTTTATTGTGTGTAGAGTCTTAGCTGTTGTATTATACTGAAGGAAATAAACAATATTTGTTAATTAGTGGTGACACATTAAGGTCCTAGGAATAACCAAATAAAGCATCTTTGGCAATCGCATAGGAGTATTTGTGTGAAACTTGTGTAGTTCGTGTGTAATCTACGGTGGGACTAAACACCCCTAGGACCACTACAGTTGGAAATCGGGAGTTTGGAAACAGTTCGATACACTTAAAAAGTTATCATATAGTCAATATGGATTCTAGATAATAAAAAATCGTATTCAGCGTGCTTGGTAACCTAATAGACATTCGTTGTAAGGTAAAACAAGCAATAACCAGACGACGTTTGAAAAAAAATTTGTAAAAGGGACGATGAATCATATTCAGACTTACAGAGGCCGAGAAGAGGTATCACAAAAAGGTTGTTCGGAAGCGCTGTAGATCTCGATGAACTGATTCTGCGTGGTGGTTGTATTGGTACGGAGCCCCTGTGTCGCGAGATAGGGGCTGCGAAACATTGTTACCCCGATGGCCGGATTTGGCAAAGAACTCTTAAAACCCTATTTTTAATATTTTGATCCGGAAGATAGACCGGGAACTGTTTGCGATTAACATCATCATTTTTTGCTATCGAACAAAAAATTTTGTCTAAATCCATCCATCCGGGTAATGAGATATGAATGACGTGGACAAATGAAAAAGAAATTTTCACAATCTTTCCTGGTAGCGCTGTCCGGCTATAAACCCCTCTCGCCCTGTTTCAATCACAATAGCCGTCATTTTATTTTTTGAACTGTAAATTGTTACGCACAAAATGGCGTGATGATCATTGTTGTCCTGCCTGACTTACGTATTATTTTCACATACGATTCATGTAGTTTCTTAATTACATGGGTTGCGAGTCCCTCTTATACAATCGGGTTTATATACTTCAATCCGGCGAGGTTTAATAACAGATAACACAATTGAAAAGAGATTCTATATACGAAAGCTGTATACAAGTGCAATTGTTGTCTAATGTCGTTCTAATTACTATCACGAAGACCTGTGCGGTGTAGTTGTGTTTTCAAACTCAGTGTAGCAAAGTATTTGTCTGTAAAAATGCGTTAAACTTCCGCACTTACGTAACTGTCTAGTTTTACCTCTTTAGCGCCTCTATGTCTAATAAAAATTGTATTTACTATGGAACTTTTGCAGGATATGCAATACAGTACGCCGTGGAAATGACTGTTGCTTTTCGGGCGAACTTCCTCAAGATTTCGAAACTGTTAAAATTAATGTCAATTTCTATTTTTAAAATAAATTTCATTCGAGCGTGTCTCGAGAG